>JAHHZJ010002492.1:0-116580 GCA_021437245.1 Aegilops speltoides
TGTTGGAAATATGCCCTAGAGGCAATAATAAAAGTATTATTATATTTCATTGTTCATGATAATTGTCTTTTATTCATGCTATAAGCTGTATTATCAGGAAATCGTAATACGTGTGAATACATAGACCACAATATGTCCCTAGTGAGCCTCTAGTTGACTAGCTCGTTGTGATCAGCAGATAGTCATGGTTTCTGACTATGGACATTGGATGTCGTTGATAACGGGATCACATCATTAGGAGAATGATGTGATGGACAAGACAATCCTAAGCATAGCACAAAGATCGTGTAGTTCGTTTGCTAGAGCTTTACCAATGTCAAGTATCTCTTCCTTCGACCATGAGATCGTGTAACTCCGGATACCGTAGGAGTGCCTTGGGTGTATCAAGCGTCTGGCGTAGCTGGGTGACTATAAAGGTGCATTACGGTATCTCGAAAGTATCTGTTGGGTTGACACGGATCGAGGCTAGGATTTGTCACTCCGTTATGGCGGAGAGGTATCTCTGGGCCCACTCGGTAATGCATCATCATAATGAGCTCAAGGTGACCAAGGTGTTGTACGGGATCATGCATTCTGATGCGAGTAAAGTGACTTGCGATGCGAGGCTGAACAAGGTATTGGGATACCGGCGATCGAGTCTCGGGCAAATAACGTACCGATTGACAAAGGAATTGTATCTGAGGTTTGATCGAATCCTCGACATCGTGGTTCAACCGATGAAATCATCGAGGAGCATGTAGGAGCCAACATGGGTATCGGATCCGCTGTTGGTTATTGCCGAAAGTCGTCTCGGTCATGTCTGCGTGTCTCCCGAACCGTAGGGTCTACACATAAGGTTCGGTGGCGCTAGGGTTGTATGAATATGAGTATGCAGCATACGAATGTTGTTGAGTCCGGATGAGATCCCGGACGTCACGAGGAGTTCGGAATGGTCGGAGGTAAGAATAATATATAGGAAGTGGTATTTGACCATCGGGAAAGTTTGAGGTCTCCGGTAATGTCTGGGACCACCGGAAGGTCGAGGTCCACCGGTGGGGCCACCCATCCGGAGGCCCCATGGGCTGAAGTGGGAGGAACCAGCCCATAGTGGGCTGGTGCACCCCTAGGCCCACCCTGCGCCTAGGGTTGAAACCCTAGGGGTGGGGCGCCCAGCAGCAGGGGCACTCCACCCCTTGGCCGCCGCCCCTTGGAGATTGGATCTCGGGGCAGCGCCCCAGAGGCCTATATAAAGGGGAGGAGGGGCTGCTGTACCCTTGTGCTGGCGCCTCCCTCCCTTGCTACACCTCGTCCTCCTCCGTGAGTCGCTTGGTGAAGCCCTGGGGTTCTGCTGCATCCACCACCACGCCGTCGTCTTCTCTTGGATCATCATCAACCTCTCCTTCCCCTTGCTGGATCAAGAAGGAGGCGTCTCCGTCCGTGCGTGTGTTGAGCAGCGGAGGTGCTGTCCGTTCGACACTTGGACATCGGTGATCTGAATCACGTCGATGCGACTCCATCATCACCTTGCAAGCTTCCGCTTTGCGATCTACAAGTGGTATGTAGATGCAAACTCTCTCCCATTACTCGTTGCTTAGATGAACTCATAGATGGATCTTGGTGAAACCGTAGGAAAATTTTAATTTTACTAGCGTTCCAACAGTGGCATCATGAGCTAGGTCTATCGTAGTTCTCTAATGCAGAGTAGAACACAATTTTGTTGTGGGCGTGGATCTTGTCAACTTACTTGCCTCTACTAGTCTTTTCTTGCTTCAGCGGTATTGTGGGATGAAGCGGCCGGACCAACCTTACGTGCGCTTCGTGAGACCGGTTCCACCGATTGACATGCACTAGTTGCATAAGGTGGCTGGCGGGTGTCTGTCTCTCCACTTTAGTTGGGCGGATTCGATGAAAAAGGCCCTTATGAAGGGTAAATAGAAGTTGACAAAATCACGTTGTGGTTATTAAGTAGGTAAGAAAGCGTTCTTGCTAGAACCCAATTGCAGCCACGTAAAGATGCAACAACAATTAGAGGGCGTCTAACTTGTTTTTGCAGCGATTGATCATGTGATGTGATATGGCGAGAAGTTGTGATGAATGATGAATTGTGATGTATGAGATCATGTTCTTGTAATAGGATTCACGACTTGCATGTCGATGAGTATGACAACGGCGAGAGCCATAGGAGTTGTCTTTATTTTTGTATGACCTGCGTGTCATTGAAGAGCGCCATGTAAACTACTTTACTTTATTGCTAAACGCGTTAGCCATAGAAGTAGAAGTAGTCGTTGGCGTGACAACTTCATGAAGACACGATGATGGAGATCATGATGATGGAGATCATGGTGTCAAGCGGTGACAAGATGATCATGGAGCCCGAAGATGGAGATCAATGGAGCTATATGATATTGGCCATATCATGTCACAACTATATAATTGCATGTGATGTTTATTATGTTTATGCATCTTGTTTACTTAGGGCGACGGTAGTAAATAAGATGATCCCTTACAAAATTTCAAGAAGTGTTCTCCCCTAAGCGTGCACCGTTGCTACAGTTCAATCGCTTCTAAGCACCACGTGATGATCGGGTGTGATGGATTCTTACGTTCACATACAGCGGGTGTAAGACAGGTTTACACAGCGAAAACACTTAGGGTTAACTTGCGAGCCTAGCATGTGCGGACATGGCCTCGGAACACGGAGACGAAAGGTCGAACACGAGTCGTATGGAAGAATCGATCAACATGAAGATGTTCACCGGCGATGACTAGTCCGTCTCACGTGATGATCGGACACGGGCTAGTCGACTCGGATCGTGTAACACTTAGATGACTAGAGGATGTCTAATCTAAGTGGGAGTTCATAATTTGATTAGAACTTTATTATCATGAACTTAGTCTAAAACCTTTGCAAATATGTCTTGTAGATCAAATGGCCAGCGCTAATGTCAACATGAACTTCAGCGCGTTCCTAGAAAACCAAGCTGAAAGATGATGGCAGCAACTATCTCGGACTGGGTCCGGAACACGAGATCATCCTCATAGCTGCCAGGAAGCAATATGTCCTAGAAGGACCGTTAGGTGACCCGCTCCGTCTCGAGAGAACCAAGACATTATGAGCGATTGGCAAACTCGTCTTGATGATTACTCCCTCGTTCGGTGCGGCATGCTTTACTGACTTAGAACCGGGGCTCCAAAAGCGTTTTGAGCATCACGGAGCATATGAGATGTTGAAGAGCTGAAACTAGTTTTCCAAGCTCATGCCGGTCGAGAGATATGATGTCTCCGACAAGTTCTATAGTTGTAAGATGGAGGAAAACAGTTACATCGGTGAGCACATCACGAAGATATGCAGGTTGCACAACCGTATGACCCAGTGAACATTAACCTCCCGGATAGGCGGTCATTGTGAGAATCCTCGATCGCTCCCACCAAGCTACAAGAGCTTTGTGATGAACTACAACATCGCGGGGATGGTGAAGACCATTCTGAAGTGTTCTCGATCTTTGAAGTCGTGAGGCTGAAATCAGAAAGAACATCAAGTGTTGATGGTCAATAAGACCACTAAGTTCAAGAAGGGCAAGGGTAAGAAGAACTTCAAGAAGGGCGGCAAAGATGTTGCGCGCCCGTAAGCCGATTCTTGGGAAGAAGTCAAAGAATGGACCCAAGCACGAGGCTGAGTGCTTTTATTGCAAGGGAAGGGTCCTTTGGAGCGGAACTGCCCCAAATACTTAGCGGATAAGAAGGCGGCAACACCAAAGGTATATTTGATATACATGTAATTGATGTGTACCTTACCGATTACTCGTAGTAACTCACAGGTATTTGATACGGTGCCGTTGCTCATATTTGTAACTCACGGCGAGGCTGCGGAATAAGCGGATGGCGAAGGGCGAGGTGACGATCTGCGTCGGGAATGGTTCAGTCGATGTGATGCGCCGTCGACACGCTGCCTCTACATTTACCTCGGGATTAGTTTTGAACCTTAATAATTGTTATTTAGTGCCAAGTTTGAGCATGAACATTGTATCGGATCTCGTTTAATCTGAGATGGCTACTCATTTAAGTCTGAGAATAATGGTTGTTCGATTTATATGAGAGATATGTTTTATGGTCATGCTCAGATGGTCAATGGTTTATTCTTAATGAATCTCGGCGTAATATTACACATGTTCATAGTGTGGATGCCAAAAGATGTAAAGTTGATAACGATAGTCCCACATACTTGTGCCTTGCCGCCTTGGTCACATTGGTGTCAAGCGCATGAAGAAGCTCCATCTGATGGACTTTTAGAGTCTCTTGATTATGAATCGTTTGACACATGCGAACCATGCCTTATGGGCAAAATGACCAAGACTCCGTTCTCGGAACAATGGGCGAGCAACCAACTTGTTGGAAATCATACATACCGATGTGTGCGGTCCAATGGCGTTGAGGCTCGCGGAGGATATCGTTATGTTCTCACTCTCTTGATGACTTAAGTAGATATGGGTATGTCTACTTAATGAAACACAAGTCTGAGACCTTTGAAAAGTTCAAGGAATTTCAGAATGAGGTGGAGAATCAACGTGACGAAGATAAAGTTCCTCTGATCGGATCGTGGAGGAGAATACTTAAGTCACGAATTTGGTACACACTTAAGGAAATGTGGAATCGTTTCACAACTCCGCCTCTGGAACACCTCGGAAACGGTGTGTCGAGCGTCGTGTCGCACTCTATTGGATATAGTGCGGTCTATGATGTCTCTTACCGATTTACCGCTATCATTTTGGGGATCGCTCTAGAGATAGCTACATTCACTTTAAATAGGGCACCGTCTAAATCCGTTGAGGCGACACCGTATGAATTATGGTTTGGGAAGAAACCTAAGCTATCGTTTCTAAAAGTTTGGGGATCGATGCTTATGTCAAGAAACTTCAACAAAAGCTCGAACCCAAGTCGGGAAAATGCGTATTCATAGGATACCCTAAGGAAGCTGTCGGGTATACCTTCTACTTAAGATCCGAAGGCAAGATCTTTGTTGCCAGAACGGATGCTTTACGGAAAAGAGTTTCTCTCGAAAGAAGTAAGTGGGAGGAAAGTAGAACTTCGATGAAGTACTACCTCTCGAATGGGAAAGTGGTGCAGCACGGGAAAATGTTCTGTGATGCCCACACCTGTGCGAAGGAAAACAATGATGATGATCAAGGTACTTGGATCAAGTTTCTCTTGAACCGAAGGTCCACAAGGACACGTTCCGCACAGTGGTATGGCAACCCTGTCACGGAAATCATGTTGTTGAACAACGGTGAACCTTGAACTATGAAGAAGCAATGGCGGGCCCAGATTCCAACAAATGGCTTGAAGCCATGAAATCCGAGATAGAATCCATGTATGAAAACAAAGTATGGACTTTGTGAGACTTGCCCGATGATCGACGGCGATAGAAAACAAATGGATTTTAAGAAGAAGATGGGCGGCGGATGGTAATGTTACCATTTATAAGGCTCGACTTGTCGCTAAGGGTTATCGACAAGTTCAAGGGATTGACTTCTGACGAGACATTCTCTCCGTGGCGAAGCTGAAGTCCGTCCGAATCATGTTAGCAATTGCATACTATGATTATGAGATATGGCAGATGGGCGTCAAAGCGGCATTCCTTAGCGGACATCTTAAGGAAGAGCTGTATATGATGCAGCGGAAGGTTTTATCGATCCTAAAACGCTAACAAAGTATGCAAGCTCAGTGATCCATTTATGGACTGGTGCAAGCATCTCGGAGTTGGAACATTAAGCTTTGATGAGATGATCAAAGCGTTTGGGTTTATCTTGGACTTATGGAAGCTGCGTTTACAAGAAAGTGAGTGGGAGCTCTGTAGCATTTCTCCTATTATATGTAGATGACATACTCTTGATGGGAAATGATACAAAACTTCGGACAACATTAAGGCCTACTTGAATAAGTGTTTTTCAATGAAGGACCTTGGAGAAGCTGCTTATATATTAGGCATCAAGATCTATAGAGATAGATCGAGGCGCCTCATAGGTCTTCACAAAGCACATACCTTGATAAGATTTTGAAGAGGTTCAAAATGGATCAGTCAAGAAAGGGTTCTTGCCTATGTTACAAGGTGTGAGATTGAGCTCAGCTCGATCACCGACCACGGCAAAAGATAAAGAAGAGATGAGTGTCATCCCTATGCTTGACCATAGGATCTATTATGTATGCCATCTTTGTGTACGGACCGATGTAAACCTTGCCGTAAGTTTGGTAGCAAGATACCAAAGTAATCCGGCAAGGAACAACTGAACAGCGGTCAAGAATATCTGAAGTACACGAAAAGGACAAAGGACATGTTTCTCGTTTATGGAGGCGAAGAGCTCGTCGTAAAGGGTTACGTCGGCGCTAAGCCGACTCGAGATCTGGATGACTCTAAGTCACAAACCGGATCGTGTATATGTTGAATGGTGGAAGCGATGGTGGTGCGGTTGCAAGCGAAGCGTCGTGGCGGGATCTCGTGTGAAGCGGAGTACATGGCAGCCTCGGAGGCAGCGCATGAAGCGATTTGGGTGAAGGAGTTCATCACCGACCTAGAGTCATACCCAATGCGTCGGGGCCGATCAAACTCTTCTGTGACAACACTTGGAGCTATTGCCCTTGCCAAGGAGCCGGGTTTCACAAGAAGACCGAGCACATCAAGCGTCGTTTCAACTCCATCCGTGAAAATGTTCAAGATGGAGACATAGAGATTTGCAAAGTGCACACGGATCTGAATGTCGCGAGATCCGTTGACTAAACCTCTCATGCGTGCAAAACATGATCAACACGAGAACTCTATGGGTGTTCGATTCATCACAATGTAACTAGATTGGTGACTCTAGTGCAAGTGGGAGGCTGTTGGAAATATGCCCTAGAGGCAATAATAAAAGTATTATTATATTTCATTGTTCATGATAATTGTCTTTTATTCATGCTATAAGCGTATTATCCAGGAAATCGTAATACTGCGTGTGAATACATAGACCACAATATGTCCCTAGTGAGCCTCTAGTTGACTAGCTCGTTGTGATCAGCAGATAGTCATGGTTTCTGACTATGGACATTGGATGTAGATTGATAACGGGATCACATCATTAGGAGAATGATGTGATGGACAAGACAATCCTAAGCATAGCACAAAGATCGTGTAGTTCGTTTGCTAGAGCTTTGCCAATGTCAAGTATCTCTTCCTTCGACCATGAGATCGTGTAACTCCGGATCCGTAGGAGTGCCTTGGGTGTATCAAGCGTCTGGCGTAAGCTGGGTGACTATAAAGGTGCATTACAGGTATCTCGAAAGTATCTGTTGGGTTGACACGGATCGAGGCTGGGATTTGTCACTCCGTATGGCGGAGAGGTATCTCTGGGCCCTTTCGGTAATGCATCATCATAATGAGCTCAAGGTGACCAAGGTGTTGTACGGGATCATGCATTACGGTATGAGTAAAGTGACTTGCGGTAACGAGGCTGAACAAGGTATTGGGATACCGACGATCGAGTCTCGGGCAAATAACGTACCGATTGACAAAGGAATTGTATCTGAGGTTTTGATCGAATCCTCGACATCGTGGTTCAACCGATGAAATCATCGAGGAGCATGTAGGAGACCAACATGGGTATCGAGATCCGCTGTTGGTTATTGCACGAAGTCGTCTCGGTCATGTCTGCGTGTCTCCCGAACCGTAGGGTCTACACATAAGGTTCGGTGGCGCTAGGGTTGTATGAATATGAGTATGCAGCATACCGAATGTTGTTGAGTCCGGATGAGATCCGGACGTCACGAGGAGTTCGGAATGGTCGGAGGTAAAGAATAATATATAGGAAGTGGTATTTGACCATCGGGAAAGTTTGAGGTCTCCGGTAATGTCTGGGACCAGGAAGGTCGAGGTCCACAGGTGGGGCCACCCATCCGGAGGGCCCCATGGGCTGAAGTGGGAGGAACCAGCCCAGTGGGCTGGTCGCTAGGCCACCCTGCGCCTAGGGTTGAAACCCTAGGGGTGGGGCGCCCACCAGCTTGGGGCCTCCACCCCTTAGCCGCCGCCCCCCCTTGGAGATTGGATCTCGAGGGCAGCGCCCAGAGCCTATATAAAGGGGGGAGGGAGGGCTGCTGTACCCTTGTGTGGCGCCTCCCTCCCTTGCTATACCTCGTCCTCCTCCGTGAGTAAGCTTGGCGAAGCCTGCGGAGTTCTGCTGCATCCACCACCACGCCCGTCGTCTTTCTTTGGATAATCATCAACCTCTCCTTCCCCTTGCTGGATCAAGAAGGAGAGCGTCTCCCGTCCGTCGTGTGTTGAGCAGCGGAGGTGCTGTCCGTTCAACACTTGGACATCGGTGATCTGAATCACGTTGAGTGCGACTCCATCATCACCTTGCAAGCTTCATGCTTGCGATCGCAAGTGGTATGTAGATGCAAACTCTCTCCGTTACTCGTTGCTTAGATGAAATCATAGATGGATCTTGGTGAAACCGTAGGAAAAATTTTAATTTCTGCAGCGTTCCCCAACAGCTCCTACATATTCTCGAAGATCTTTATCGGTCGAACCGCATAACAACATCGTTGTTCCCTCGTCATCGGTATGTTACTTGCGAGAGATTGATCGTCGGTATCAATACCTAGTTCAATCTCGTTATCGGCAAGTCTCTTTACTCGTTCGTAATACATCATCTACTTAACTAACTCATTAGTTGTATTGCTTACAAAGGCTTATGTGATGTGCATTACGAGAGGGCCGAAGATACCTCTCCAGGCATTGGATGACAAATCCTAATCTCATCGCTAACCCAACAAGTACCTTCGGAGACACTGTGGAGCACCTTTATAATCACCCGATTCGTTGTGAGCGTTTGGTAGCACACAAAGTGTTCCTCGGTAGCAGGAGTTGCATAATCTCATAGTCATAGGAACATGTATAAGTCATGAAGAAAGCAATAGCAACATACTAAACAATCGGATTGCTAAGCTAGCGGAATGGGTCAAGTCAATCACATCATTCTCCTAATGATGTGATCCCGTTAATCAAATGACAACTCTTTTGTCCATGGCTGGAAACATAACCATCTCGATAAGCAGGCTAGTCAAGTAGAGGCATACTAGTGACACTATGTTTGTCTATGTATTCACACATGTATTATGTTTACGGTTAATACAATTCTAGCATGAATAATAAACATTTATCATGAAATAGGAAATAAATAATAACTTTGTTATTGCCTCTAGGGCATATTTCCTTGATCTCCCACTTTCACTAGAGTCGATAATCTAGTTCACATCGCCATGTGATTTAACACCAATATTCATATCGTATATGATTAACACCCATAGTTCACATCATCATGTGACCAACACCCAAAGTGTTTACTAGAGTCAATAATCTAGTTCACATCGCTATGTGATTAACACCCAAAAGTACTAAGGTGTGATCATGTTTTTGCTCGTGAGAGAAGCTTAGTCAGCAGTGCTGTCACATTGAGCCATTATGTATTTTACAAATATTCTATGTCTACAATGCTCTTGCGGAGCTACTCTAGCTAATCGCTCCCACTTTCAATATGTATCCAGTTGAGACTTAGAGTCATCTGGATCGTGTGAAAACTTGCACCGAGGTAACTTTTACGACGGGCTCTTTTATCACCTCCATAATCGAGAAATATTTCCTTAGTCCTCACTAAGGATATTCTTGACCAATGTCGATGATCTACTCCTAGATCACTATTGTACTTCCTTGTCAAATCTGAGCAAGGTATACAATAGGTGCGGTACATAGCATAACATACTTTATAGAACCTATGGTGAGGCATAGGGAATGACTTTCATTCTCTTTCTATTTTACTGCTTTGTGGTGGGATTTGAGTCTTACTCAATTTCATACCTTTGCAACACAGGCAAGAACTCTTTCTTTGATTTGTTCCATTTTGAACTACTTCAAAATCTTGTCAAGGTATGTACTCATTGAAAATCTTATCAAGCGTCTTGATCTATTTCAATAGATCTTGATGCTCAATATGTAAGTAAAGCTTCTTGAGGTCTTTCTTGAAAACTCCTTTCAAATACTCCTTTATGCTTTGCGAGAATAATTCTACATTACTTCCGATCAACAATATGTCATTCACATATACTTATCGAAATGTTGTAGTGCTCCCACTCACTTTCTTGTAAATCGAGCTTCACATAAGCTTTGTATAAAACTATATCTTTGATCAACTTATCAAAGCGTATATTCTAACTCGAGATGCTTGCACTAGTCCATAGATGCACATTTTGTTAACACCTTTAGGATCGACAAAACCTGTTGGTTGCATCACATCTTGAAGGAAATATGCCCTAGAGGCAATAATAAAGTTATTATTTATTTCCTTATTTCATGATAAATGTTTATTATTCATGCTAGAATTGTATTAACGGAAACATAATACATGTGTGAATACATAGACAAGCAGTGTCACTAGTATGCCTCTACTAGACTAGCTTGTTAATCAAAGATGGTTATGTTTCTAACCATGAACAAAGGGTTGTTATTTGATTAACAAGGTCACATCATTAGTTGAATGATCGATTGACATGACCCATTCCATTAGCTTAGCACCACGATTGTTTAGTATGTTGCTCTGCTTTTATCCATGACTTATACATGTTCCTATAACTATGAGATTATGCAACTCCGTTTGGGAGGAACACTTTGGGTACTACCAAGCGTCCTAGCGTATGCTGGGTGATTATAAAGGAGTACTACAGGTGTCTCCAAAGGCGGATGTTGGGTTGGCGTATTTGAGATTAGGTTTTGTCACTCCGATTGTTGGAGAGGTATCTCGGGCCCTCTCGGTAATACACATCACTTAAGCCTTGCAAACATTACAACTAATGAGTTAGCTGTGAGATGATGTATTACGAGCGAGTAAAGAGACTTGCGGTAGCGAGATTGAACTAAGTATTGGATACCGACGATCGAATCTCGGGCAAGTAACATACCGATGACAAAGGAACAACGTATGTTGTTATGCGGTCTGGCCGATAAAGATCTTCGTACAATATGTAGGAGCCAATATGGGCATCGAGGTCCGCTATTGGTTATTGACGGAGGCGTGTCTCGGTCATGTCTACATTGTTCTCGAACCGTAGGGTCCATGCAGCAAGGTTTCGATGGCGGTTATATTATGAGTTTGTATATTTTGATGTCTTGAAGGAGTTGAGTCCGGATGTGATCACGGACATGGCGAGTCTCGAAATGGTCGAGACATAAAGATTGATATATTGGATGGTTATATTCGGACACGGAAGGTTAGGAAGTTTCGGAAAAAGCTGGAGTCTGCGGAGGGTTACGGAACCCCGGGAAGTAATGGGCCTTAGTGGGCCAAGAGGGAGAGAGGGCCGCACCGGGAGGTGGCGCGCCCCGAAGTCGAATAGGACAGGAGGCGGCCTCCTCTCCTCTCCTCTCCTTCCTTCCCCTTCCTCCTTCCTAGTTGGACTAGGAAGGGAGTCCTACTCCCACTGGGAGGAGGACTCCCCCTCCTGGCCAGCGCCTCCTAGGGCGGCCGGCCCTCCCCTTGCTCCTTTATATCACTGAGGCGGGGGCACCCTAGAACACACAAGTTGATCCTTGAGATCGTTCCTTAGCCGTGTGCGGTGCCCCCCACCATAATCCACCTCGGTCATATCGTGGCGGTGCTTGGCGAAGCCTGCGTCGATAGAACATCAATATCGTCCTGCGCCGTCATCTTGTGAACTCTCTCTCCCGAAGCTCTGCTGGATCGGAGCCGAGAGGCGTCACCGAGCTGTGTCGTGAACTCGGGCGCGAATGCTAGACGCTAGGATCGGTTGGATCGCGAGGAGAGCGTCGACTACTTCCTCTACGTTGTGATCGCTTCGCTTGGTCTCTGAGAGTGCGTGAGACAACACTCTCCCTCTCGTTGCTATGCATCACCATGATCTTGCGTGTGCGTAGGAAAATTTTGAAATTACTCGTTCCCCAGCGGTGGCATCGAGCCTAGGTTTTATGGTTTGATGTTTTGCACGAGTAGAACACAAGTGAGTTGTGGGCGATACAAGTCATACTACCTACCAGCATGTCATATTTTGGTTCAGCGGTATTGTGAGATGAAGCGGCCGGACCGACATTACGCGTGCGCTTCACGAGACTGGTTTCACCGTTCTGAGCACTTTCGTGCTTAAAGGTGTTGGCGGGTGTCTGTCTCTCTCACTTTAGTTGAACCAAGTATGGCTCGCCCGGTCCTTGAGAAGGTTAAAGCGAGTCTATTTGTGAAATATCGTTGTGGTTTTGATGCGTGGGTGAGATTGGTTCTTGCTTAAGCCCGTAGCAGCCACGTAAAATTTGCAACAACAAAGTAGAGGCGTCTAACTTGTTTTTGCAGGGCATGTTGTGATGTGATATGGTCAAGGCGTGATGCTATATTTTATTGTATGAGATGATCATGTTTTGTAACCAAAGTTATCGGCAATGGCTGGAGCCATATGGTTGTCGCTTTATTGTATGAAATGCAAGCATACTGTAATTGCTTTACTTTATCACTAAGCGGTAGCGATAGTCGTAGAAGCAATAGATGGCGTAGCGACAACGATGCTACGATGGAGATCAAGGTGTCGCGCCGGTGGCGATGGTGATCACGGCGGTGCTTGAGATGGAATCACAAGCACAAGATGATGATGGCCATATCATATCACTTATATTGATTGCATGTGATGTTTATCCTTTATGCATCTTATCTTGCTTTGATTGGCGGTAGCATTTTAAGATGATCTCTCACTAAAATTATCAAGTAGTGTTCTCCTGAGTATGCACCGTTGCCAAAGTTAAATGCGTGCGAGACACCGCGTGATGATCGGGTGTGATAAGCTCTCGTCCATCTACAGCGGGTGCAAGCCAGTTTGCACCGCGAGAATACTCGAGTTATACTTGCGAGCCTAGCATATGCGAGATATGGCCTCGGAACACGGAGACCGAAAGGTCGGCGTGAATCATATAGTAGATATGATCAACATAAGATGTTCACCATTGAAAACTACTCCATCTCACGTGATGATCGGTTATGGTTTAGTTGATTTGGATCACGTGATCACTTAGATGACTAGAGATGTACATCTAAGTGGGAGTTCTTAAGTAATATGATTAATTGAACTTAAATTTATCATGAACTTAGTACTGATAGTATCTTGCATGTCTATGTTTGTTTGTAGATAGATGGCTCGTCTGTTGTTCCGTTGAATTTTAATGTGTTCCTTGAAAGCAAAGTTGAAAGATGATGGTAGCAATTACGGAATGGGTCCGTAACTTTGAGGATTATCCTCATTCTTTGCCGAGAAGAGTTCGTCTGGATGCACGCTGGGTGCGAACTCTTCTTGATGCTGGCCGGCGGCGTTAAACGTCTGGCGAGCAAAGTGATGACTACTCTATAGTTCGATGTGCCATGCTACGGCTTGGAACCGGGTCTTCAACGACGTTTTGAGCGTCATGGAGCATATGAGATGTTCAGGAGTTGAAGTTGATATTCAACAGAATGCGGATTGAGAGATATGAAGTCTCAATAAGTTCTATAGCTGCAAGATGGAGGAGAATGGAGTGCGTCGGTGAGCACATACTCGGAATGCGGGTATTACAATCACTTGACTCAAGCGGGAGTTAATCTTCCGGATGATTGTGTCATTGAGAATTCTTCAATCACGCCACCAAGCTACAAAGGCTTCATGATGAACTATAATATGCAAGGGTTAGTAAAGACTATGCACGAGCTCTTACAATGCTAAAGGCAGCGGAGGTAGAAATCAAGAAGGAGCATCAAGTGTTGATGGTCAATAAGACCACTAGTTTCAAGAAGAAGGCAAAGGGAAGAAGAAGGGAACTTCAAGAAGAACAGCAAGCAAGTTCTGCTCGGGAGAAAAACCCAAATGCGGACCTAAACACAGCCCAGAGTGCTTCTCTGCAAGCGGTAGTCCTTTGGAGCGGAACGCCCCAAGTATTTGGCGGATAAGAAGGATGGCAAGGTGAACAAGGTATATGTGATATACATGTTATTGATGTGTACCTTACTAGAGCTCGCATGATAGCACACAGGTATTTGATATTGGTTACATTGCTAATATTTGCAACTCGAAGCAGGGACTACGGATTAGCGAACAACGGCAAAGGGCGAGGTGGCGATCTTGGCGTGGGAAATGGTTCCAAAGTCGATGTGATCGCGATTGACACGCTACCTCTACATCTACCTTGGGATTAGTATTAGACCTAAATAATTGTTATTTGGTGCTGCGTTGAGCATGAACATTATATCTGGATCTTGTTTGATGCGAGGCGGTTATTCATTTAAATCGAGAGAATAATGGTTGTTCTATTTATATGAGTAATATCTTTTATGGTCATGCACCCTTGAAGAGTGGTCTATTTTGATGAATCTCGATAGTAGTGATACATATTCATAATGTTGAAACCAAAAGATGCAGAGTTGATAATGATAGTGCAACTTATTTGTGTACTTGCCGTTTAAGTCATATCGGTATAAAGTGCATGAAGAAACCCCATCTTGATGGACTTTTGGAGTCACTTGATTATGAATCACTTGGCACTTGCGAACCGTGCCTCATGGGCAAGATGACTAAAACCCGTTCTCGGTACTATGGAGAGAGCAACAGATTTGTTGGAAATCATACATCTGAGATGTATGTGGTCCGATGAATGTTGAGGCTGCGTGGCGGATATCGTTATTTTCTCACCTTCACAGATGATTTAAGCGGATATGGGTATATCTACTTAATGAAACATAAGTCTGAAACATTTGAAAAGTTCAAAGAATTTGAGTGAAGTTGAAAATCATCGTAATAAGAAAATTAAGTTTCTCGATCGATCATGGAGGTGAATATTTGAGTTCTGAGTTTGGTCTACATTTGAAACAATGCGGAATAGTTTGCAACTCCGCCACCGAACACCTGGCGTAATGGTGTGTCGAGCGTCATGTCGCACTTTACTAGATATGGTGCGATCTATGATGTCTCTTCTGATTACCGCTATCGTTTTGGGGTTATGCTCTTGAGGCGGCGCATTCACGCTGAATAGAACACCGTCAAAATCCGTTGAGGCGACACCTTATGAACTATGGTTTAGCAAGAAACCAAAGTTGTCGTTTCTTAAAGTTTGGGGATCACGATGGTTATGTGAAAAAGCTTCAACTGATAAGCTCGAACCCAAATCGAATGTGTCTTCATAGGATATCCAAAGGAGACATTGGGTACACCTTCTATCACAGATCCGAAGGCAAGACATTTGTTGCCAAGAATGGATCCTTTCTAGAAGGAGTTTCTCTCGAAAGAAGTGAGTGGGAGGAAAGTAGAACTTGATGAGGTAATTGTACCTTCTCCCTTATTTGAAAGTAGTTTATCGCGAGAAACGGGTTTACGAGACATCTACACCAAATAGTGAGGAAGTTGATGATGTTGATCATGAAACTTGAGATCAAGTTACTCTGAACCTTGTAGATCAACGAGTAAGATCCGCACGAGTGGTGCGGTAATCCTGTTACGGAAGTCATGCTACTAGATCATGATGAACCTACGAACTATGAAGAAGCGATGGTGAGCCAGATTCCATAAAATGGCTTGAGGCCATGAAATGCGAGATGGGATCCATGTATGAAAACAAAGTGTGGACTTTGGTTGACTTGCCAGAATTCGACAAGCAATAGAAAACAAGTGGATCTTCAAGAAGAAGGCGGCGCCGACGGTAATATTCTTGTCTACAAAGCTCGACTTATGCATAAAGGGTTTCGACAAGTTCAAGGGATTGACTACGATGAGACTTTCTCACCCGTAGCGATGCTTAAATCTGTCCGAATCATGTTAGCAATTGCGCATTTTATGATTATGAAATTTGGCAAATGGATGTAAATCTGCATTCTGAATGGATTTACGGAATAAGAGTTGTATATGATGCAACGGAAGGTTTTATCGATCAAAGGAGCTAACAAAGTGTGCAAGCTCAGCGATACATTTATGGACTGGTGCAAGCATCTCGGAGTTGGAATAAACGCTTTGATAGTGTGATCAAAGCATTTGGGTTTATAGAGACTTTTGGAGAAGCCTGTATTTACAAGAAAGTGAGTGGGAGCTCTGTAGCATTTCTGATATTATATGTAGATGACATATTACTAATCGGAATTGATAAAGAATTTCTGGATAGCATAAAGGGATACTTGAATAAGAGTTTTTAAATGAAAGACCTCGGTGAAGCTGCTTACATATTGGGCATCAAAATCTATAGAGATAGATCACGACGCTTAATTGGACTTTCACAAAGCACATACCTTGACAAAATTTTGAAGAAGTTCAAAATGGATCAAGCAAAGAAAGGGTTCTTGCACGTGTTACAAGGTGTGAAGTTGAGTAAGACTCAATGCCGACCACATGAAGATAGAGAAAATGAAAGATGTTCCTATGCCTCAGCCATAGGCTCTATCATGTATGCAATCTTGTGTGTGCGGACTGATGTGTGTCTTGCTATAAGCTTAGCGAGGAGGTACCAAAGTAATCGAGTGGATCCTTTGGACAGCGGTCAAGAACATCTGAAATACGAAAAGGACTAAGGATATGTTTCTCGTATATGGAGGTGACAAAGAGCTCATAAATGGCAGTTACGTTGATGCAAGCTTTGACACTGATCCAGACGATTCTAAATCGCATGAACCGGATATGTGTTTACACTAAGCGGAGGAGCTGTCGGTTAGTGCGAGTTCTAAACAAAGCGTCGTGGCGGGATCTACATGTGAAGTGGAGTACATAGCAGCTTGAGCAGCTAATGAAGAGTGCGGATGAAGGAGTTCATATCCGATCTAGGTGTCATACCTAGTGCACGGGTCAATGAAAATCTTACGTGACAATCTTTGGAGCAATTGCCTTAGCGAAGGAATCCAGATTTCACAAGAGGACCAAGCACATAAAGAGACGCTTCAATTCCATCCGGGATTTAGTCCAGGTGGGAGACATAGAGATTTGCAAGATACATACAGATCTAAATGTAGCAGACCCGTTGATTAAGCCTCTTCCACGAGCAAAACATGATCAACACCAAGACTCCATGGTGTTGGAAATATGCCCTAGAGGCAATAATAAAAGTATTATTATATTTCAATGTTCATGATAATTGTCTTTTGTTCATGCTATAACTGTGTTATCAGGAAATCGTAATACGTGTGAACACTTAGACCCCAATATGTCCCTAGTGAGCCTCTAGTTGACTAGCCCGTTGTGATCAATAGATGGTCATGGTTTCGACTATGGACATTGGATGTAGTTGATAACGGGATCACATCATTAGGAGAATGATGTGATGGACAAGACAATCATAAGCATAGCATAAAAGATCGTATAGTTAGTTTGCTAGAAGCTTTGCCAATGTCAAGTATCTCTTCCTTCGACCATGAGATCGTGTAACTCCGGTTACCGTAGGAGTGCCTTGGGTGTATCAAGCGTCTGGCGTAGCTGGGTGACTATAAAGGTGCATTACGGTATCTCCGAAAGTATCATTGGGTTGACACGGATCGAGGCTAGGATTTGTCACTCCGTATGGCGGAGAGGTATCTCTGGGCCCCTCGGTAATGCATCATCATAATGAGCTCAATGTGACCAAGGTGTTGGTCACGGGATCATGCATTCTGATGCGAGTAAAGTGACTTGCCGATAGCGAGTGAACAAGGTATTGGGATACCGAGCGATCGAGTCTCGGGCAAATAACGTACCGATTGACAAAGGGAATTGCATACGAGGTTTGATCGAATCCTCGACATCGTGGTTCAACCGATGAAATCATCGAGGAGCATGTAGGGAGCCAACATGGGTATCTAGACCCGCTGTTGGTTATTGCCGAGTCGTCTCGGTCATGTCTGCGTGTCTCGAACCGTAGGGTCTACACATAAGGTTCGGTGGCCTAGGGTTAGTAGGAAGACTAGTATGTGAATACGAATGTTGTTGAGTCCGGATGAGATCCGGACGTCACGAGGAGTTCGGAAGGGTCGGAGGTAAAGAATAATATATAGGAAGTGGTGTTTGACCATCGGGAAAGTTTGAGGTCTCGGTAAAATCTGAGGACCAGGAAGGGTCGGGGTCCACAGGTGGGGCCACCTATCCGGAGGGCCCCATGGGCTGAAGTGGGAGGAACCAGCCCATAGTGGGCTGGTGCGCCCCTAGGCCCACCCTGCGCCTAGGGTTGAAACCCTAGGGGTGGGGCGCCCACGGCAGGGGCACTCCACCCCCTTGGCCGCCGCCCCGGAGATTGGATCTCGAGGGGCCACCCAGGGGCCTATATAAAGGGGGGAGGAGGGGGCTGCTGTACCCATCTCAAGGTGCAGCCCTCCCTCCCAACACATCTCCTCCTCCGTAAGAGCTCGTGAAGCCTGTTGAATCTTGCTTCTCCACCATCTGCCTTGCGTCGTCTTTGCGGTGGAGCTGTCTTCTTCAACCTCTCCTTCCTCCTTGCTGGATCAAGGCGGAGAGGCGTCGCTCGTCCCATCATCGTGTGTTGAGCGGAGGTGCTGTCCGTTCAGCACTTGGACATCGGTGATCTGAATCACGTTGAGTCGACTCCATCATCACCTTGCAAGCTTCCGCACGCGATCTACAAGTGGTATGTAGATGCAAACTCTCTCCGTTACTCGTTGCTTAGATGAACTCATAGATGGATCTTGGTGAAGCTGTAGGAAAAATTTTAATTTTACGCAGCGTCCCCAACGAGTGGCATCATGAGCTAGGTCTATCGTAGTTCTCTAATGCCGAGTAGAACACAATTTGTTGTGGGCGTTGATCTTGTCATCTTACTTGCCTCTACTAGTCTTTTCTTGCTCAGCGGTATTGTGGGATGAAGCGGCCGGACCAACCTTACGTGCGCTTCGTGAGACCGGTTCCA
Organism: Aegilops speltoides; assembly: GCA_021437245.1. Lineage (NCBI taxonomy): Eukaryota > Viridiplantae > Streptophyta > Magnoliopsida > Poales > Poaceae > Aegilops > Aegilops speltoides. The sequence continues at coordinate 18,890 of JAHHZJ010002492.1, forward strand.
CCGGTGACATGCACTAGTTGCATAAGGTGGCTGGCGGGTGTCTGTCTCTCCACTTTAGTTGGGCGGATTCGATGAACAAGGCCCTTATGAAGGGTAAATAGAAGTTGACAAAATCACGTTGTGGTGATTTAGGTAAGAAAAGCGTTCTTGCTAGAACCCAATCGCAGCCACGTAAAGATGCAACAACAATTAGAGGGCGTCTAACTTGTTTTTGCGGCGATTGATCATGTGATGTGATATGGCGAGAAGTTGTGATGAATGATGAATTGTGATGTATGAGATCATGTTCTTGTAATAGGATTCACGACTTGCATGTCGATGAGTATGACAACGGCAGGAGCCATAGGAGTTGTCTTTATTTTTGTATGACCTGCGTGTCATTGAAGAGCGCCATGTAAACTACTTTACTTCATTACTAAGCGCGTTAGTCATAGAAGTAGAAGTAGTCGTTGGCGTGACAACTTCATGAAGACACGATGATGGAGATCATGATGATGGAGATCATGGTGTCAAGCGGTGACAAGATGATCATGGAGCCGAAGATGGAGATCAATGGAGCTTTATGATATTGGCCATATCATGTCACAACTATATAATTGCATGTGATGTTTATTATGTTTATGCATCTTGTTTACTTAGGACGACGGTAGTAAATAAGATGATCCCTTACAAAATTTCAAAGTGTTCTCCCCTAAGCGTGCACCGTTGCTACGGTTAAATCGTTTCTAAGCACCACGTGATGATCGGGTGTGATGGATCCTTACGTTCACATACAGCGGGTGTAAGACAGTTTTACAGCGAAAACACTTAGGGTTAACAGCGAGCCTAGCATGTGCAGACATGGCCTCGGAACACGGAGACCGAAAGGTCGAACACGAGTCGTATGGAAGATCGATCAACATGAAGATGTTCACCGATGATGACTAGTCCGTCTCACGTGATGATCGGACATGGGCTAGTCGACTCGGATCGTGTAACACTTAGATGACTAGAGGATGTCTAATCTAAGTGGGAGTTCATAATTTTGATTAGAACTTTATTATCATGAACTTAGTCTAAAACCTTTGCAAATATGTCTTGTAGATCAATGGCCAGCGCTAATGTCAACATGAACTTCAGCGCGTTCCTAGAAAACCAAGCTGAAAGATGATGGCGGCAACTATACGGATTGGGTCCGGAACACGAGATCATCCTCATAGCTGCCAAGAAAGCAATATGTCCTAGAAGCACCGTTAGGTGACCCATTCTCCAGCCTTTGCAAAGGCGATTTGAGCGTTTGGCGGACTCGTTCGATGATTACTCCCTCGTTCGATGCGGCATGCTCTCTGACTTAGAACCGGGGCTCCAAAAGCGTTTTGAGCATCACGGAGCATATGAGATGTTGAAGAGCTGAAACTAGTTTTCCAAGCTCATGCGGGTCGAGAGATATGATGTCTCCGACAAGTTCTCTGATTGTAAGATGGAGAAAACAGTTACGTCGGTGAGCACATCTGAAGATGTGCAGGTTGCACAACCGTATGACCCGGTGAACATTAACCTCCCGGATGAGGCGGTCATTGTGAGAATCCTCGATCGCTCCACCAAGCTACAAGAGCTTTGTGATGAACTACAACATGCGAGGGATGGTAAAGACCATTCTGAAGTGTTCTCAATCTTTGAAGTCGTGAGAGGCTGAAATCAAGAAAGAACATCAAGTGTTGATGGTCAATAAGACCACTAAGTTCAAGAAGGGCAAGGGAAGAAGAACTTCAAGAAGGGCGGCAAGGATGTTGCGGCGCCCGTAAGCTTGTTGCGGGAAGAAGTCAAAGAATGGACCCAAGCACGAGGTGAGTGCTTTTATTGCAAGGGAAGGGTCCTTTGAAGCGGAACTGCCCCAAATACTTAGCGGATAAGAAGGCGGCAACACCAAAGGTATATTTGATATACATGTAATTGATGTGTACCTTACCGATTACTCGTAGTAACTCTGGGTATTTGATACGGTGCCGTTGCTCATATTTGTAACTCACGGCGGGGAGCTGCGGAATAAGCGGAGCTGGCAAGGGCGAGGTGACGATCTTGGCGTCGGGAATGGTTCAGTCGATGTGATCGCCGTCGACACGCTGCCTCTACATTTACCTCTGAGGATTAGTTTTGAACCTTAATAATTGTTATTTAGTGCCAAGTTTGAGCATGAACATTGTATCTGGATCTCGTTTGATCTGAGATGGCTACTCATTTAAGTCGAGAATAATGGTTGTTCGATTTATATGAGAGATATGTTTTATGGTCATGCTCCGATGGTCAATGGTTTATTCTTAATGAATCTCGGCGTAATATTACACATGTTCATAGTGTGGATGCCAAAAGATGTAAAGTTGATAACGATAGTCCCACATACTTGTGTAATTGCCGCCTATGGTCACATTGGTGTCAAGCGCATGAAGAAGCTCCATCTTGATGGACTTTTAGAGTCTCTTGATTATGAATCGTTTGACACATGCGAACCATGCCTCTTAGGCAAAATGACCAAGACTCCGTTCTCGGAACAATGGGCGAGCAACCAACTTGTTGGAAATCATACATACCGATGTGTGCGGTCCAATGGCGTTGAGGCTTGCGGAGGATATCGTTATGTTCTCACTCTCCGATGACTTGAGTAGATATGGGTATGTCTACTTAATGAAACACAAGTCGAGACCTTTGAAAAGTTCAAGGAATTTCAGAATGAGGTAGAGAATCAACGTGACGAAAGATAAAGTTCCTCTGATCGGATCGTGGAGGAGAATACTTAAGTCACGAATTTGGCACACACTTAAAGAAATGTGGAATCGTTTCACAACTCACGCCGCTGGAACACCTAAGCGAAGCGGTGTGTCGAGCGTCGTGTCGCACTCTATTGGATATGGTGCGGTCTATGATGTCTCTTACCGATTTACCGCTATCATTTTGGGGATCGCTCTAGAGACAGCTACATTCACTTTAAATAGGGCACCATCTAAATCCGTTGAGGCGACACCTTATGAATTATGGTTTGGGAAGAAACCTAAGTATCGTTTCTAAAAGTTTGGGGATCGATGCTTATGTCAAGAAACTTCAACTGAAAAGCTCGAACCCAAGTCGGAAAAATGCGTATTCATAGGATACCCTAAGGAAGCTGTCGGGTATACCTTCTACTTAAGATCCGAAGGCAAGATCTTTGTTGCCAGAACGGATGCTTTACGGAGAAAGAGTTTCTCTCGAAAGAAGTAAGTGGGAGGAAAGTAGAACTTCGATGAAGTACTACCTCTCGAGCGGGAAGGTGGTGCAGCGCAGGAACCGTTCTGTGATGCCCACACCAGCGAAAGGAAAACAATGATGATCAAGGTACTTGGATCAAGTTACTCTTGAACCCGAAGGTCACGAGGACACGTTCCGCACTGCAGTGGTGCGGCAACCTGTCTTGGAAATCATGTTGTTAGACAACAATGAACCTTGAACTATGAAGAAGCGATGGCGGCCCGATTCCAACAAATGGCTTGAGGCCATGAAATCCGAGATAGAATCCATGTATGAAAACAAAGTATGGACTTTGGCAGACTTGCCGATGATCGGCGATAGAAAACAAATGGATTTTTAAGAAGAAGGCGGACGCGGATGGTAATGTTACCATCTATAAAGCTCGACTTGTCGCTAAGGGTTATCGACAAGTTCAAGGGATTGACTCTGACGAGACATTCTCTCCGTAGCAAAGCTTAAGTCCGTCCGAATCATGTTAGCAATTGCAAATACTATGATTATGAGATATGGCGGATGGGCGTCAAAGCGGCATTCCTTAACGGACATCTTAAGGAAGAAGCTGTATATGATGCAGCGGAAGGTTTTGTCGATCCTCGAAGCGCTAACAAAGTATGCAAGCTCCATGATCCATTTATGGGCTGGTGCAAGCATCTCGGAGTTGGAACATTCGCTTTGATGAGATGATCAAAGCGTTTGGGTTTATCTTGAGACTTATGGAGAAGCTGCGTTTACAAGAAAGTGAGTGGGAGCTCTGTAGCATTTCTCCTATTATATGTAGATGACATACTCTTGATGGGAAATGATACAAAACTTCGGACAGCATAAAGGCCTACTTGAATAAGTGTTTTTCAATGAAGGACCTTGGAGAAGCTGCTTATATATTAGGCATCAAGATCTATAGAGATAGATCGAGGCGCCTCATAGGTCTTTCACAAAGCACATACCTTGATAAGATTTTGAAGAGGTTCAAAATGGATCAGTCCAAGAAGGGTTCTTGCCTATGTTACAAGGTGTGAGATTGAGCTCGGCTCGATCACGACCACGACAAAAGATAAAGAAGAGATGAGTGTCATCCCTATGCTTGACCATAGGATCTATTATGTATGCCATTGTGTACGGACCGATGTAAACCTTGCCGTAAGTTTGGTTGCAAGATACCAAAGTAATCCGGCAAGGAACACTGGACAGCGGTCAAGAATATCTGAAGTACACGAAAAGGACAAAGGACATGTTTCTCGTTTATGGAGGAGCGAAGAGCTCGTCGTAAAGGGTTACGTCGGCGCTAGCCGACTCAGATCTGGATGACTCTAAGTCACAAACCGGATACATGTATATGTTGAATGGTGGAAGCGATGGCTGGTGCAGTTTGCAAGCGAAGCGTCGTGGCGGGATCTCGTGTGAAGCGGAGTACATGGCAGCCTGGAGGCAGCGCATGAAGCGATTTGGGTGAAGGAGTTCATCACCGACCTAGGAGTCATACCCAATGCGTCGGGGCGATCAAACTCTTCTGTGACAACACTGGAGCTATTGCCCTTGCCAAAGAGCCAGGTTTCACAAGAAGACCGAGCACATCAGCGTCGTTTCAACTCCATCCGTGAAAATGTTCAAGATGGAGACATAGATGCAAAGTGCACACGGATCTGAATGTCGCGAGATCCGTTGACTAAACCTCTCTCGCGTGCAAAACATGATCAACACCAGAACTCTATGGGTGTTCGATTCATCACAATGTAACTAGATTAGTGACTCTAGTGCAAGTGGGAGACTGTTGGAAATATGCCCTAGAGGCAATAATAAAAGTATTATTATATTTCAATATTCATGATAATTGTCTTTTGTTCATGCTATAACTGTATTATCAGGAAATCGTAATACACGTGTGAACACTTAGACCCCAATATGTCCCTAGTGAGCCTCTAGTTGACTAGCCCGTTGTGATCAATAGATGGTCATGGTTTCTGACTATGGACATTGGATGTCGTTGATAACGGGATCACATCATTAGGAGAATGATGTGATGGACAAGACAATCATAAGCATAGCATAAAAGATCGTATAGTTCGTTTGCTAGAAGCTTTGCCAATGTCAAGTATCTCTTCCTTCGACCATGAGATCGTGTAACTCCGGTTACCGTAGGAGTGCCTTGGGTGTATCAAGCGTCTGGCGTAGCTGGGTGACTATAAAGGTGCATTACGGTATCTCGAAAGTATCTGTTGGGTTGACACGGATCGAGGCTGGGATTTGTCACTCCGTATGACGGAGAGGTATCTCTGGGCCCACTTTCGGTAATGCATCATCATAATGAGCTCAATGTGACCAAGGTGTTGGTCACGGGATCATGCATTCTGATGCGAGTAAAGTGACTTGCCGATACGAGAGTGAACAAGGTATTGGGATACCGAGCGATCGAGTCTCGGGCAAATGTAACGTCGATTGACAAAGGGAATTGCATACGAGGGTTTGATCGAATCCTCGACATCGTGGTTCAACCGATGAAATCATCGAGGAGCATGTAGGAGCCAACATGGGTATCCAGACCCGCTGTTGGTTATTGCCGAGAGTCGTCTCGGTCATGTCTGCGTGTCTCCGAACCGTAGGGTCTACACATAAGGTTCGGTGGCGCTAGGGTTAGTAGGAAGACTAGTATGTGAATACGAATGTTGTTGAGTCCGGATGAGATCCCGGACGTCACGAGGAGTTCGGAAGGTCGGAGGTAAAGAATAATATATAGGAAGTGGTGTTTGACCATCGGAAAGTTTGAGGTCTCCGGTGAAATCTGGGACCACGGAAGGGTCCCTGGGTCCACCGGTGGGGCCACCTATCGGGAGGGCCCCATGGGCTGAAGTGGGAGGAACCAGCCCATAGTGGGCTGGTGCGCCCCTAGGCCCACCCCTGCGCCTAGGGTTGAAACCCTAGGGGTGGGGCGCCCACTGGCAGGGGCACTCCACCCCCTTGGCCGCCCCCCGGAGATTGGATCTCGGGGCAGCCACCTGGGGCCTATATAAAGGGGGGGGAGGGGGCTCTGTACCCATCTCCAAGGCGCAGCCCTCCCTCCCAACACATCTCCTCCTCCGTAAGAGCTCGGTGAAGCCACTGTCGTGATCTTGCTTCTCCACCATCACCACGCGTCGTCTTTGCCGGTGGAGCTGTCTTCTTCAACCTCTCCTTCCTCCTTGCTGGATCAAGAAGGAGGAGGCGTCGCTCGTCCCGCACGTGTGTTGAGCAGCGGAGGTGCTGTCCGTTCGACACTTGGACATCGGTGATCTGAATCACGTTCGAGTCGACTCCATCATCACCTTGCAAGCTTCCGCACGCGATCTACAAGTGGTATGTAGATGCAAACTCTCTCCGTTACTCGTTGCTTAGATGAACTCATAGATGGATCTTGGTGAAGCCGTAGGAAAAATTTTAATTTTTCATAGCGTTCCCCAACACATGGGTGTTAGAATCATTACTATGTAATCTAGATTATTGACTCTAGTGCAAGTGGGAGCTGGAGGAAATATGCCCTAGAGGCAATAATAATGTTATTATTTATTTCCTTATTTCATGATAAATGTTTATTATTCATGCTAGAATTGTATTAACTTAGGAAACATAATACATGTGTGAATACATAGACAAGCAGTGTCACTAGTATGCCTCTACTAGACTAGCTTGTTAATCAAAGATGGTTATGTTTCTAACCATGAACAAAGGGTTGTTATTTGATTAACAAGGTCACATCATTAGTTGAATGATCGATTGACATGACCCATTCCATTAGCTTAGCACATGATCGTTTAGTATGTTGCTACTGCTTTTATCCATGACTTATACATGTTCCTATAACTATGAGATTATGCAACTCCGTTTACGGAGGAACACTTTGGGTACTACCAAAGCGTCTGGCGTAAGCTGGGTGATTATAAAGGAGTACTACAGGTGTCTCCAAAGGCGTATCTCATATTGTCACTCCGATTGTCGGAGAGGTATCTCTGGGCCCTCTCGGTAATACACATCACTTAAGCCTTGCGGGCATTACAACTAATGAGTTAGCTGTGAGATGATGTATTACTGAGCGAGTAAAGAGACTCTGCCGATAGCGAGATTGAACTAAGTATTGGATACCGACGATCGAATCTCGGGCAAGTAACATACCGATGAGAAAGGGAACAACGTATGTTGTTATGCGGTCTGACCGATAAAGATCTTCGTAGAATATGTAAAGACCAATATGGGCATCCAGGTCCCGCTATTGGTTATTGACGGAGGCGTGTCTCGGTCATGCCTATATTGTTCTCGAATCGTAGGGTCCATGACGCTTAAGGTTTCGATAGCGGTTATATTATGAGTTTGTATATTTTGATGTACCGAAGGAGTTGAGTCCCGGATGTGATCACGGACATGACGAGGAGTCTCGAAATGGTCGAGACATAAAGATTGATATATTGGATGGTTATATTCGGACACGGAAAGGTTCGGAAGTTTCGGAAAAAACCGGAGTTGGGAGGGTTACGGAACCCCGGGAAGTAATGGGCCTTAGTGGGCCAAGAGGGTGAGAGAGGGCCGCACCAGGAGGTGGCGCTGTGGGAGTCGAATAGGACAAGGAGGGCGGCCCCCCCCTCTCCCTCTCCTCTCCTTCCTTCCCCTTCCTCCTTCCTAGTTGGACTAGGAAAGGGAGTCCTACTCCCACTAGGAGGAGGACTCCCCCCTCCTTGGCGCGCCTCCTAGGGCGGCCGGCCCTCCCCTTGCTCCTTTATATCTGGGGGGGGCACCCTAGAACACACAAGTTGATCCTTGAGATCGTTCCTTAGCCGTGTCTTGGTGCCCCCCACCATAATCCACCTCGGTCATATCGAAGCGGTGCTTAGGCGAAGCCTGCGTCGGTAGAACATCAAGATCGTCACTGCGCCCTCGTCTTGTGGAACTCTCTCTCCCGAAGCTCTGCTGGATCGGAGCCCGAGGCGTCACCGAGCTGTACGTGTGTCAAGAACTTCGGGCGCGGAGAATGTGGCGCGCTAGGATCGGTTGGATCGCGAGGAGAGCGTCACGACTACTTCCTCTACGTTGTGATCGCTTCGCTTGGTCTCGAGGGTGCGTAGACAACACTCTCCCCTCTCGTTGCTATGCATCACCATGATCTTGCGTGTGCGTAGGAAAATTTTGAAATTACTACGTTCCCCAACACATACAACTCTTCTTTAATAACTCCATTAAGGAATGCAATTTTGTTTATCCATTTGCCAGATTTCATAAAATCCGGCAAGTGCTAACATGATTCGGACAGACTTACCATCGATACGAGTGAGAAAATCTCATCGTATTCAACCCCTTGAACTTGTTGAAAACCTTTTGCAACATGTCGAGCTTAGTGGATAGTAACACTACTATCAGTGTCCGTCTTCCTCTTGAAGATCCATTTATTTGACATGGCTTGCTGATCATCGAGCAAGACAATCAAAGTCCATACTTTGTTCTCATACATGGATCATATCTCAGATTTTATGGCCTCAGGCCATTTCGCGGAATCTGGGCACATCATCGCTTCCTCATAGTTCGTAGGTTCATCATGGTCTAGTAACATGACTTCCAGAACAGTATTACCGTACTACTCTGGTGCGGACTGTACTTTGGAAGACCTACGAGGTTTTGTAGTAACTTGATCTAAAGTTTCATGATCATCATTATTAGCTTCTTCACTAATTGGTGTAGGAATCACTGGAACTGATTTCCGTGATGAACTACTTTCCAATTCGGGAGAAGGTACAAATTACCTTATCAAGCTCTACTTTCCTCCCACTCACTTCTTTCGAGAGAAACTCCTTCTCTAGAAAGGATCCATTTTAACAACGAATATCTTGCCTTCGGATCTGTGATAGAAGGTGTACCCAACAATTTCCTTTGGGTATTCTATGAAGACACACTTCTCGATTTGGGTTCGAGCTTATCGAGGATGAAACTTTTTCACATAAGCATCGCAGACCCCAAACTTTAAGAAAGCGACAACTTGAGTTTCTTGCTAAACCCGATTCATCTGGTGTCGTCTCAACGGTTTAGATGGTGCCCTTTTAACATGAATGCAAGCTGTCTCTAATGCATGATCCCAAAACGATATTGGTAAATCGGTAAGAAACATCATAGATTGTACTATATCCAATAAAGTACGGTTATGACGTTCGGACACACCATTATGATGTGGTGTTCCAGGTGGCATGAATTTGTGAAACTATTCCACATTGTTTTAATTGAAGACCAAACTCGTAACTCAAATATTTGTCTCCGCGATCAGATCGTAGAACTTTTTCTTTCTTGTTACGATGATTTTTCCACTTCACTCTGAATTTCTTTGAACCTTTCAACTATTTCAGACTTATGTTTCATCAAGTAGATATTCCCATATTTGCTCAAATCATCTTGTGAAGGTCAGAAAATAACGATTCTTTGCACCGGCGTCAACACTCATTGGATCGCATACATCGGTATGTATTTATTTCCAATAAGTCAGTAGCTTGCTCCATTGTTCCGAAGAACGGAGTTTTAGTCATCTTGCCCAAAAGGCACGGTTCGCAAGCATCAAATGATTCATAACCAAGTGATTCGAAAATCCATCTTTATGGAGTTTCTTCATGCGCTTTACACCGATATGACCCAAATGGCGATTGCCACAAATAAGTTGCACTATCATTATTAACTTTGCATCTTTTGGCCTCAATATTATGAATATGTGTATCACTATGATCGAGATCCAACAAACTATTTTCATTGGGTGTATGACCATTGAAGGTTTTATTCATGTAAGCGAACAACAATTATTCTCGATTTTAAATGAATAACCGTATTGCAATAAACATGATCAAATCATATTCATGCTCAGCATAAGCGCCAAATAACATTTATTTAGGTTTAACACTAATCCCGAAAGTATAGGGAGTGTGCGATGATGATCATATCAATCTTGGAACTACTTCCAACACTCATCGTCACTTTCCCTTCAACTAGTCTTTGTTTATTCGATAACTCTGTTTTGAGTTACTAATCTTAGCAACCGAACAAGTATCAAATACTCGGGGCTACTATAAACACTAGTAAGGCACACATCAATAATCGTATATCAAATATACCCTTGTTCACTTTGCCATCCTTCTTATCCACCAAATATTGAGGGCATTTCCGCTTCGGTGACCATTTCCTTTGCAGTGTAAACACTTTCGGTTTCAGGCTATGGTCCAGCTTTGGGCTTCTTCGCAGGAGTGACAACTTGCTTGTCTTTCCACTTGAAGTTCCTTTCTTTCCTTTGCCCTTCTCTTGAAACTAGTGGTCTTGTCAATCATCAACATTTGATGCTCTTTCTTGATTTCTACCTTCGTCGATTTCAACATCATGAAGAGCTCGAGAATCGTTTCGTCATCCCTTGCATACTATAGTTCATCACGAAGTTCTAGTAACTTAGTGATGGTGACTAGAGAATTCTGTCAATCACTATCTTATCTGGAAGATTAACTCCCACTTGATTCAAGCGATTGAAGTACCCAGACGATCGAGCACATGCTCACTAGTTGAGCGATTCTCCTCCATCTTTTAGCTATAGAACTTGTTGGAGACTTCATATCTCTCAACTCGGGTATTTGCTTGAAATATTAACTTCAATTCCTGGAACATCTCATATGGTCCATGACGTTCAAAACGTCTTTAAAGTCCCGATTCTAAGCCGTTAAGCATGGTGCACTAAACTATCAAGTAGTCATCATATTGAGCTAGCTAAGCGTTCATAACGCTCGCATCCGCTCCTGCAATAGGTCATCACCTAGCGGTGCATCGAGGACATAATTCTTACGTGCAAACAATGAGGATAAACCTCATGTCACGGATCTAATCCGCATCATTGCTACTAACATCTTTCAAGACAGTTTTCTCTAGGAACATATCAAAATAAACATATGAAAGCGACAACGCGAGCTATTGATCTACAACATAATTTGCAAAATACTACTAGGACTAAGTTCATGATAAATTAAAGTTCAATTAATCATATTACTTAGGAACTCCCACTTAGATAGACATCCCTCTAATCCTCTAAGTGATCACGTGATCCAAATCAACTAAACCATGTCCGATCATCACGTGAGATGGAGTAGTTTCAATGGTGAACATCACTATGTTTATCATATCTACTATATGATTCATGCTCGACCTTTCGGTCTCCGTGTTCGAGGCCATATCACGTATATGCTAGGCTCGTCAAGTTTAACTTGAGTATTCTGCGTGTGCAAAAGCTGGCTTGCACCCGTTGTAGATGGACGTGAGCTTATCACACCCGATCATCACGTGGTGTGCGGGCACGACGAACTTTGGCAATGGTGCATACTCGGGAGAACACTACTTGATACTTTTAGTGAGAGATCATCTTAAAATGCTACCGTCAATCAAAGCAAGATAAGATGCATAAAGGATAAACATCACATGCAATCAATATAATTGATATGATATGGCCATCATCATCTTGTGCTTGTGATCTCCATCTCGAAGCACCGTCGTGATCACCATAAATCACCGGCGCGACACCTTGATCTTCATCATAGCATCGTTGTCGTTTCGCCATCTATTGCTTCTCGACTATCACTACCGCTTAGTGATAAAGTAAAGCAATTACTGTAGCGTTGCATTTCATACAATAAGCGACAACCATATGGTTCCTGCCGATTGCCGATAACCCGGTTACAAAACATGATCATCTCATACAATAAAATATAGCATCACGTCTTGACCATATCACATCACAACATGCCCTGCAAAAACAAGTTAGACGTCCTCTACTTTGTTGTTGCAAATTTTACGTGGCTGCTACGGGCTTAGCAAGAACCGTTCTTACCTGCGCATCAAAAAACATAACGATAGTTCGTCAAGTTAGTGCTGTTTTAACCTTCGCAAGGACCGGGTGATGGATTCATGTACCTAGGGTAGGGTCATAGGCCTGACCTAAGTGCCCTACCCAAGGACACCCTTAGAAGAGATCACCTTCGATCGACTCCACGAGGAACCCACTGACCGACTTGAAGGACTCGACCATGAAGACTCACTCGACCACGGAAGGTCAAGAGGCACTCTGCCTTTGCAATGGCCTGTAATTGAATAGACTTTATGGTAGTTAAGACACTTTATTTGGGGCGTTACGATGCGCCAGACTTAATGTACTTTAAACCCTTCATTACGTGGGCTGGCGGGGTCTGGCGCACTCTATAAGCCACCCCCTCCACAGTGAGAAGGGTTCGCACCCTGTAACACATACATACATAATCCACTCGACCGCCTCGGGGCTCCAGGGCGTGGGGCTTTACTTCCTCCGAGAAGGGCCTGAACTCGTACATCGCTTGTGTTTACAACCTCTCCATAACTAGGACCTTGCCTCTCCATACCTACCCCCACTCTACTGTCAAACTTAGAACCACGATAGTTGGCGCCCACCTTGGGGCAGGTGTTTTAGCGATTTGTGGAGAAGTTGCGATACTTCCGAGTACTTTCATCATGATGACTGCTGGAGTTTTGGTTGAGGGTCGCGAGATCCGTCTCGGCGCTCTCACCTTTGTCGCCGACGACTCCGCGTGGCTCCAGGAGGCTCCACTCGACGTTGATGCGCTCCCCGTCCACGGTGCGACGCATTTTCGCGCATGTGTCCGCGGCGTTCTGCTGCGGCAACCGTCGACCCCGTATCGGTCGACTCCCCTATCGGCCACCCTTCCGGTCTCCCACCAGCGCAAGCGCTCTGGTCGATCGAGGCTTCAGCGGTGGGTGAAGCACGCGGTGGTTCGCCAGACGGCCATCGCTCAAGTTGCGGCAATCGAGCCCAACGAATCTCTCTACGGCTTGTTCGATCTGTCGACTGGCTCCATAGAGACTGCATCCGAATGCGACAGCAGTGATCCGGTGGCGGAAATCCTGATGGTCAAAGGACCCCACAGTCCTCCTGGCTTCGCCCATGAGGGTGGAGCAGGCGGTGGAGGCGACCCCGCACAAGACCACGAAGAGTACCAGCCCAAGACACTCGACTCTCTGCAGAGAGAAGAGCCGCCCGAGAACATGGATGCCTGCATACTCCCATCGCGGGAGAAACCCCGAGGCTCGCGCCTTGGAGGAGGCACGTTTAGCTAATCTGGCTGAGCACGCGCTCGTCTGAGAACCTTCAGCGAGCACTCGGCAATGTGGCAATGAGTACCAGCATGTCGATGTCGACTCTCCCGCCGACTCAGGTATACCGAACACCAATTCAGAATTTAGCGGTTGCAACCCGTATAGCGAGTCCATCCAGCCTTCTCACCGGAAGGTGGGAGAGGCTTGATGCGATCGTAGATTTACTCCAGGCGGCAGGAGATCGAGAATTCAGCCGTGTCACGATCGCGCAGCGAATTCCAGATCAATCCGTCGCTGCGAATACGGTTCGATCGGCTCATAGTCCCGGATCGCCTCCGTGGCGTGAAGGCGCGAGAATCGGCGAGACTAGTATGGAGACCGACACGACCGAGATGACAGCGTCGAGTGCCCGTTTCCCCTCGAGGATGGGTCTTATGCTCCTCGGCAGCAGGATGACGGCGTCGGCCGCGATGCAGGGGCGAAGAGCTCCGGTCGACCCGAGGAGCTGTGCTTCAACGCGCGATCCATTATCGTGCAAGGCTTGGTCGACGAGCAGAGCTCATCGAGGCAGACCCGACAGAGATGCGCCCACGAGCGATCGAGTGCATGTTTACGGTCGAGAATGTTTCAATGAGGCTATCAGAGCGAAGTGATCCCCCAATTTCAGATTAGTAACAGAGTCGACAAGTTCACTAGTGAGTCTAAGCCTGAAACTTGGCTTGAGGACTACCGAGTGGCTGTTCAGATTGGTGGTGGGAATGATGAGGTGGCCATGAAGCATTTGCCCCTCATGTTGGAAGGTTACGCAGAGCATGGCTGAATCGATTACCTCCTAGCAGCATCTACACTTGGGAAGATCATCTCGAGTGTTCGTCGAGCGTTTGAAGAACTTACAAGCGACCAGCTGGATTGACAGAGCTGCAAGTCGTGTGCGAAGACCAATGAGACTCTCAGAGAGTATATTCAGAGATGGATCACTTCGCACCATACTGTGGAAAATGTGTCTGATCATCAGGGAGTTTGCGCCTTCAAAGATGGCGTCAAGAACAGAGAATTGAGTCTGAAGTTTGGTCAAACCGGGGACATGACCCTGAGTCGGATGATGGAATTGCTACCAAATGCCAACGGCGAGGAAGAGACCGACTCGAGCGGCAAGTACAAGCCAAGCCCGATCGGAGAAGGAAATTCGATCGAAAAAAGCGGAAGGCCAACCAGCAGCTCTGGAGAGGCCACGGCGTGACTCGAGGAAAGTTCAAGGGAAGTCAAAAGGATCACGGAATCCTAAGAAAGTAAAGGATAAAGAAGGAAATGGCGTGATGGATATGCCGTGTCACATCCACACGAAGAAAGATGAAGAGGGCAATATCATTTACCCAAAGCATACCACTCGCCGATGTCGACTCGATCCAGCGGTTTGAGGAAAGCAGTCTAAGGACAAGGAGAAGGAGTCGGACAAGGTGAAGACAAAGAGGACGGTGAGGAAGGATATCCACATGTCAACTCCACTCGATGATCTTCGCAGATGTGGAAAGCAAGAGTCGATTGAAAGTCATTAACCGTGAGGTGAACATGGTTTCCCAGCAAAACCAAGTTATCGAGATGGTCCCAAACACCCATCACATTCGACCAATCGATCACCCGACTCATATTGCCACCCACAGGAGGCAAGCTTTGGTGGTCGATCCGGTTGTCGAAGGCACTCGTCGACAAAGGTGCTGATGGGCGGTGGTAGTGGGATGAACTTGTTGTATGCGAGACACACTTTGAAAGGAATGGGCATTCGATGTCGACCGAGCACCGGTAACATGAGCTTCCATGGAGTCATACCGGGAAGAAAGCTAAGTCACTCGCCAACTAACTCGGGCGTGGTGTTCGGTGATTGAAGCATTTTCGCAAGGAAAAGTTGATGTTTGAGGTCGTGGATTTTTGAGTGCGTACCACGCCATTTTGGGGAGGCCAGACCTACGCACGATTCATGGCTCGACCATGTTACGTGTACCTCAAAGCTGAAGATGCCCGATCCCAAAGGGTGATCACTGTCACGGTGATCGGAAAAAGCGCGAAGAGTGCTTTGGAAGGGCTCAAGATTGCCGATTTCGGTGACAGCGGTCGAGTTTGAAGAGTATAAGCAAAACGCAGATCCGAGTGATTTGCTGCGATCCAAGAAACCCGCCACGAGAATCGCATTTGATCGTCCGGTGAGGCGAAGCCTATCCACATTCACCCGACCGACCCCAATGTAGCCCGACCCACATTTCCACAACACTCGACCGAAATAGGAAGAAGCGCTCATCCGGTTCCTCCGTGAGAGCTGGGACATTTTGCATGGAAGCCGGTGACATGCGGGTGTTCAGGGGTGGTGAGCATCGCCTCGAGTCGACAAATCAGCAAAACCAGTAAAGAGCATCTTGACGGTCCGCCGTCCGTAAGAAGAAAGGCTATTGGTGAGAAGTGGCTCATTGTTGGCGGCCGGATTTATCCGAGAGATATACCACTCCGAGTGGCTCGCTAATGTCGTCATGGTTCCTAAGAAGGACAAGTCGCTTCGAATGTGCATTGATTTCAAGCACATCAATCGGGCCTGCCCGAAAGATCATTTTCCTCTCCCTCGCATAGATCAAATTGTTGACTCGACCGCGGGATGCGAGAGATTGTCTTTTCTAGACGCCTATTCTGGGTATCATCAGATCCATCTGTATGGTCCCGACGAGATAAAACAGCTTTCATCACTCCATTCGGGTGCTTCTGCTATTTCACCATGCCATTCGGCCTCAAGAATGCCGGAGCCACATTTATGCGAATGATTCAGAAGTGTCTGCTCACTCAAATCAGTCGGAATGTGGAAGTGTATATGGATGATATCGTTGTCAAGTCACGAAAGGGTTCCGACCTGCTCGCTGACCTCGCCGAAACATTTGCCAACCTCAGAAGGTCTGATATCAAGCTCAATCTATCAAAGTGCACATTCGGAGTTCCTGGTGGAAAATTACCGGTTTTCGTTTCGGCGAGGATCGATGCTAATCCGAGAGAAGATAGGCACTATTCTCCGAATGAAAGCATACGTGCGAGTGCACGATGTCGAAGCTTCTTGGATGCTTGGCGCATTAAGTCGATTCATCTCACGACTCGGTGAAAAGCGTTGCCTCTTTACCGATCGATGAAGAAGGCGGACAAGTTCGAGTGGACTCCAGAAGCTGGTGCAGCGTTTGCCGAGCTAAAAGCTCTGCTCTCCACCCAGCCGGTGCTTGCTGCTCCAATCAGCAAAGAGCCTCTGTTGCATTATATCGCAGCCACAGGACAAGTCGTCAGTACAGTGCTTACGGTCGAGCGGGAAGAGGAAGGAAAAGCCTTCAAAGTTCAGCGCCCAGTGTATTATTTGTCCGAAGTCTTGACTCCATCCAAGCAGAGATATCCTCATTATCAGAAGCTTGTGTATGGAATATACATGACCACGAAGAAGGTTGCTCATTATTTCTCTGATCATTCCATCACGATCGTCGATGGCGCCCCACTATCGAGATTACACACAATGAGATGCAACTGTTGGTCGAGTCGCGAAATGGGCGATTGAACTTCTTCCCTTGATATCAAGTTTGAGGCAAAAAAGCCATTAAGTCCTGTGCAATAGCGGATTTCCTCGCCGAGTGGATTGAACAATAACAGCCGGTGAAGTTCACTCGGAGCATTGGACCATGTTCTTTGATGGCTCTAAGATCTTTGAATGGTTCGGTCTTTGGGGTTGTCTGGTGTCCCCGGAGGAGATAAGCTCAAATATGTGCTCGATTCACTTTGATTCCTCCAACAATGAGGCGAGTATGAGGCCCTTTTATATGGATTACGCATGGCCATCTCACTCGGCGTCCGTCGCCGATGGTTTATGGCGATTCAGATTTAGTGGTCGACCAAGTGATGAAGGTGGGGCGAAGAAGCCCAGCCATATTTGGATCTTGCAATGCGATGAGGAAGCTGGAAAAGAAGTTCGAGGTGTTAGAGCTCCATCACATCCCCCGACTGAAAAATCAGGCAGCCGATGATTTGGCGAAGATAGGTTCCAAAAGAGAAGCCATTCCGAGTGGTGTGTTTTTGGAGCATATACACATTCCGTCAGTCAAAGAAGATCCTTTCACAGAAGAAGCTCCACAGCCCAAGAGTGCCACCGATCCGACTGAGGTTGAGGTCCCAACAGTGGTTGACTTGGTCATGGAAGTCTTAGTGGTCACTCCCGACTGGACAATTCCCTATATCGCGTATATCCTGAGAAAAGAGCTCCCAGAGGATGAGGAAGAGGCTCGACAGTTCGTCCGTCGATCCAAAGCCTTCACCGTTTATCAAAGGGCAGTTGTATAGAGAGAGTGCGTCTGGAGTTGGTCAAAATGCATAACGCGAGAAGAAGGCGAATCATCCTCAATGATATCCACTCGGGGACTGTGGTCACCATCGTCCTCTCGGACCATCGTAGCCAAAAGCATACCGAGGCGGATTTTCTTGGCCAAGGCGAATGAGATGGCGAAAGAAATAGTAGACAAGTGCGAAGGATGTCGGTTCTACTCCAATATGTCACACAAGCCCGCGTCGGCTCGAAGACCATTCCACTTGTCGGCCTTTCGCGGTATGGGAGTTGGACATGGTCGGTCCCTTGAGAACAGGTCGGAGTGGTTTCACGCATGTCTTGGTAGCGATCGACAAGTTCACCAAGTGGATTGAGGCTAAACCAATCAAGAATCTTGGCCGATCTGCTGTTACCTTCATCGGGGAGGCGGCGTTCAGATATGGAGTCCATACGGCATTATCACGGATAATGGGTGAATTTTGACTCGGAACAATTCAGGATTTCGCAACTCTCAAGGCACACGAGTCGACTACGCTTGATCGCCCATCCGCGATCGAGCGGACAAGCGTAAGCGAGCCAATGGCTTGATCCTCAAGGGTTTGAAGCCACGGTCGATCGTGATCTCAAGCATGCGGTGGAGCATGGGTCGACGAACTCCCTTGGTGCTTTGGGGATTGCGGACCACACCCAATCGGTCGACCGGAAGAACTCCATTCTTCTTGGTCTATGGGGCTGAAGCAGTCTTGCCGGCGACCTTCTTCACAATGCTCCTCGAGTTGAGCTCTACAACGAAGCAGAAGCTGAGCAAGCGCGTCAGGACACTGTCGACCTTTTAGAAGAAGAAAGGGAGATGGCTCTGATCCGATCGACCATCTACCAATAGGACTTGCATCGCTTTCACGCCAGAAATGTGAGAGGTCGAGCCTTCCAGGAAGGAGATCTAGTGCTCCGAGTGGATCAGCAGAAACAACACAAGCTCGCTCCTTCTTGGGAAGGACCCTTCATCGTCACCAAGGTTCTCCACAGCAGGGCATATCGTCTTTACAATGTCGAACACAATATCGAAGAGCCCGAGCTTGGCAGCGGATCTGCTCCGCCCATTTTACACTTAAAGTTTTTCACTCGGATGAGTTGTAATAAAGTACTTTTGTAGTCCATGGATTTCGAAATATTAGTGTCATAATCCCTCCATAATTTTTGTCACTTTTTATTTTGTCCCATAAATTTTTTCCCCCAGTGGGTGGCTTAGCCGCGAATCCGTTTCGCCTAAGTTTGTAAAAATCCTACCGAGTGGCAAGCCAGACTTCCACTCGGAGGCTTAGCTGCGAATCCGTTTCGCCTAAGCTACAAAAAATCCTACCGAGTGGTAAGCCAGACTTCCACTCGGGGGCTTAGCTGCAGCCCAGTGCTCGCCTAAGTTATAAAAATCCTACCGAGTGGTAAGCCAGACTCCCACTCGGGGGCTTAGCTGCAGCCCAGTGGTCGCCTAAGTTATAAAAATCCTACCGAGTGGTAAGCCAGACTTCCACTCGGGGGCTTAGCTGCAGTCCAAGTACTCGCATAAGTTATATAAATCCTACCAAGTGGTAAGCCAGACTTCCACTCGGAGGCTTAGCTGTAGTTTAAATACTCACCTAAGTACAACGAATGTTTGCAAGGAGGACGAGGTGCAGGTCGACTGCGACCCTCTCCTCCGAGCTACACCATAAGTACAATGTGCGCTCGCAAGGAGGACGAGGTGCAGGTCGACTGCGACCCTCTCCTCCGAGCTACACCATAAGTACAATGTGCGCTCGTAAGGAGGACGAGGAGCAGGTCGACTGTGACCCCTTCCTCCGAGCTTCGCTACAAGTACAACGTGAAAATCCTACCGAGTGAAGAGCAAACCTCTCACTCGGGGGCTTAGCTGCAGCCCAGTGCTCGCCTAAGATATAAAAATCCTACTGAGTGAAGAGGAAACCTCTCACTCGGGGGCTTAGCTGCAGCCCAGTGCTCGCCTAAGATATAAAAATCCTACTGAGTGAAGAGCAAACCTCTCACTCGGGGGCTTAGCTACAGCCCAACGCTCTCCTAAGATATAAAAATCCTACCGAGTGAAGAGCAAACCTCTCACTCGGGGGCTTAGCTGTAGCCCAGTGCTCGCCTAAGATATAAAAATCCTACCGAGTGAAGAGCAAACCTCTCATTCGGAGGCTTAGCAGCAGCCCAGTGCTCGCCTAAGGAATAAGCCGACTGCAGTGGGCATCTTGCTGTGAACCTGCAAAGGACATTTCGAGCCAAAAGCAATCATATTCAAACATCAAATCCAAATTTAGGTCGATACCTAAAGGAACCGAAAGTGCTCAGGTGCTAAGCCTGTTAAGGTTTATCAGTTACAATTCCACTCGGCATACCGAGGCAAATTTAAAGTGTCGGGCTTAAAGAAGTTTTTACCCTCTCTGTGGAGGCTGGAAGGAGCAACGAACTCATCAAGGTCGATTACATCGCTGCGATCCAGTGGCTGCAGCGATGAAGGTTTCCATGAAGGACTGAAGTCGTGTTTCTTGGTGTTAGCCACCCGGTGAGCCGCCACTTGTCTTCTCGCGTCTTTGCGGTGGACTCGGGCCAAACACGAGCAACATCGCACCGCAACGAGCCGAGGACTTCTTCCACTCCTGCACCGGTCGGACTGCGTTCACCGAGCCATCACGACTCGAGGTCATTGCAGGTGTCGCCACAGGCCATAGCGTCGAGTCGATCACGGGGCGTGGCGACCTTCGTCTTGCAAGATAGTCCATGACAGCTGCAACACGGGACTCGGTCGGAAGACACTCATAGCAGCTTCATCATTCACCGGAGAATTGACGGGATCAAGGTTTGGTTCCAATGGCTAGTCTCTTCTTCAAAGTTTCGACGAGAATTCGCAAGGACAAACACCGAGTCAAGGCGGTGGTGAATGGAAACATCATAGTTGAAAATGTTTGTCGAGCATAAAGGGTCACCTTCGAGCATAAGAAACAGCTTCTTAGCAAGTCCACCGGGAAGGCTTCGGTCATTTTTCTTCCCGATCAAGCTGGTTGATCTTGTCGGTCGAGTAGTCTTGTCGGCCTTGATCGGTCGACTTCCTTGTTGGCAATCCAAGAGCAGCTTTCAGATTGGTATTTTCTGTTCAAGCTTGGTGGTGAAGCTAACTTCTCGTCGACAAGCTTGGTCTTCTCAGCTAGCTCAAGGTCTTTTCTCTTGGGCCTCCTTCACCTTGCACGCAAGTTACAAACAAGGTCAGATTTTGAAACAAATGAATGGAAAAAGGAGTAAATCGAGGTCTCACCGAACATACCTTTGGTCTCCTCCTTCGCCTTCGTCGATTCTCTGAACCAGCTTGAGATCCAGCTCGAGCTGAATGTGCTTCTGCTCCAACTCAGTATAGCGAGCCGCAAGGTCACAGGATTTCTCTGAAGAACCAATCGACAAAATATCAAAGATAATTCACTTCCGAGTGGATAAGAGAAAATCATCGTTTCTAAGACTACAACGAATGCAAGCATTCGACCGTAGTCTCGGGGACTACACCCAGTGGGTGCACTCAGCGTGCCCCCACTAGTTCTATTGAAGGCGAGTCGACCGATCGACCTACTAAAAAAAAGAGGCGTATTCTTGGGACTATAATCAGCGCCAGTGATCGACCACGATCTCGGGGACTACACCGGTGGGTGCACTCAGCGTGCCCCCACCGGTTTCGGAAATCCATTCGCCTCAGTCAAATGACGGAAAGACTTTATTTATAAAGCCTAAGACCGACTGCCAGCAGTCGACCTTAGCCTGGGGACTACACCTAGCGGGTGCACTCAGCGTGCCCCGCTAACACGAGTTTTACTCAACACTCGGATGGGTGATTGCTATAGATTTCGGAAAGAGAAGTTTTGATAGCATATCCTAACAGAACAAGCGATGGTCGACTGACCTGGACATTGCTCTGAAGGGCGGAGCTAGCGTCGTAAGCTGCTTGACTCGCGTCACGGATGGCCTTCACCTTCTCCATCATGACTCTTGCTTGGCGTATCGCTTCCTTAGCAGCGCTGGCTTGGTCCTCTGGGATGTGGTGCGTTGTGAAGAGCGAAGGTTGCGCGGCACTCGACGAAGTGGGATGAGCACTCGTCAACGGCACCGCGAAAGACACGGTGTGTCGAGTGGTGTTCTCCCCCTCCGTGACCACGGTCTGGGCGCCACACATCTGGGCGCCTTACCGGTGAGCGCCTTCTGCTCCTCCTATGCTTGGCGGTTCCTCATCCTCATCATCGTCATCAGGAAGGGTGATAACGACGTTGGATGGAGCTTCAGAAAAGAATTAGAGTTAGAAATCATGAGTCAGTCGACTAAAGACGGAATTAAGAGTATAGTACCAGGATTTGAGGTTGCTGCGTCCTCCATCTCATGGTCGTCAGCCTTGCCTAAGGTCTCAGAAGTTGCAGCACTGAAGTTCCAAAGAATCAGTCGGCTAACTCAAGTATCAACCAGAGATAAAGCTTGTACAAAACAAGAAGACTTATGCAGCATGTTTACCCTGATATGGTGGGGATGGACACCATCATCTTCGGCATGAGCTTGGTTGGCTTTGACGGAGCCACCTTCGATCGCCGGCACCTTTTCGATCGACGCTGGAGAAGCGGTCCGAGGGATGCGTTGGTCGATCATGCGAGGCGATCATAACCCCTACCACGTTCGATCATTGGGTCGTGGACAAGTTTCGACCGCCTTTCCGAGCGCGGTGGAGCAACCTCCTCCTCCTCCTCATCCTCGTCCTCATCATCGTCATCGTCATCATCGTCATCTTCAGCAGCGTCTGAGTCCCACTCCTCTTGGCTCTCGCCCCCGCTTGCTTCTCCCTCCTCAGTCGGAGCCTGAGCTCCATTGGGCATCGCGTACAGTTCGGTGAGGGCCTAAAAGACGTCAAGACAGAGATCAATCGACCGATTTGCAGAGCATATAGAAATAGACATGACAAAAATACAATGGAAGGCGAGCAAAAGCGAACCTTGTCGGGAACGCTGTGATGGTCGAGTGGAGAATCCTCCACGGATCCACGGGATTATCCTTGTTCGAGTGACGCTGCCATCCACCTTTCCACCATGGCGTCGTCGATTGCTTCCGGGTGGATCGAGTCTCGTCTTGAGCCCAGCAAGACAACCACATGCAATGGCTCGAATCGAAGAGGCTGGATACGCCGCCTAAGAAAAACCTCCAAAAGGTCCATGCCAGTAACTCCGTCTCGAACCAGCTGCACCACACGATCCATCAACATCTTCACGTCAGCTCTCTCCTCCGGAATCACCTTCAGAGAGGAGGGCTTGTTCACTCGGTCCATGGTGAATTGAGGGAGTCCACTCGATTGCCCTGGCGTCGACTCATTCTGGCAGTAGAACCAGGTCGACTGCCAGCCTCTGACCGACTCGGGAAACGTCATTGCTGGGAAAGTGCTCTTGTTCCTCACTTGGATTCCCAGGCCCCACACATCTGGACAACTTGGGTTCTTTCATCGCTTTGCTCGCCTTCTTCACGCAGTGCGAGGCGACCGTGAATATGTGCTTGAACAAGCCCAGTCACGGTCGACAGCCCGAAAATTCTCACACATGGATACAAACGCAGCAAGATATGCGATGGAGTTAGGGGTGAAGTGGTGCGATTGGGCTCCAAAGAAGTTGAAAACCACGAAAGAAAACACTCGATGGCAAGGAAAATCCATGGTCGATATGGGTGGCAAGCACGCACTCACCCTCTTCCGGCTGGGGCTGCCACTCTTTCCCCGAAAGCCTTGCGACGCCGTGGGGAATCAGCCCGTCGTTGGCCATGTCGAGGAGATCCTTCTCCGTGATGGTCGACTGGATCCAATCTCCTCGACCCAGCCCTTGGCGGCGAGATCTAAGCGAAGACCCGCTGCGGTCGGTGGATCTCCTTCGCCTTCTCCGCCGCCGACGCCTTCTTTGCGTGCTCCAGCACCGCCGTCTTCTCCTTGACCATGGCTGCCAGCGAGATGCGCGAAGAGAAGCTTTGCAGAGGTGAAAGCGGGCACGGTGGGCGGAGACGAGGAGAGCTGAGGGGAAATGATGAAGCACTGTTGAGAAAACCCTCGCTGGCCGCATTTATAAGATCCCTTCCGAGTGGATGACGGGTGGGCAGTCGGTCTAATCATATCCCAAGCAGTTGCATTGACGCGATACGTGGCGGAAAAAGCAGCGCGGAGATCGAGGCGTCTATGTCCTATCCCATCCGAGCGCCGCGGTCCGTTCCACTTCGCGCGCTTCCCCAAATTTCATATCCCGTAGAATCCGCGAACGGCAGATCGGTCTATCAGACGCGAGATTTCCTGCGATCCGTCGCTCGGGAACCGGTAAAGTCCAAAAGATCACTCGATGAAAGACAAGAATGGATCGAGTCGACTGAAGAAAATTTGCTCGTTATCAACAAAGAGGGTCTTGATCCAGAACAACGCATAGAGAGTATGCAAAATTCAATCGGAAACAACATCAACTCCTCCCTCACTCAAGCCTCAATCCATTCGGGGGCTAATGATGGATTCATGTACCTAGGGTAGGGTCATAGGCCTGACCTAAGTGCCCTACCCAAGGACACCCTTAGAAGAGATCACCTTCCAGTCAACCTACGAGGAACCCACTCGACTGACTTGAAGGACTCGACCATGAAGACTCACTCGACCACCAGAAGGTCAAGAGGCACTCTGCACTGCAACGGCCTGTAATTGAATAGACTTTATGGTAGTTAAGACACTTTATGTGGGCGCATCGTAACGCCTGCACTTAATGTACTTTAAACCCTTCATTACGTGGGCTGGCGGGGGTCTGGCGACTCTATATAAGCCACCCCCCTCAGCAGTGCGAAGGTTCGCACCCTGTAACACATACATACATAATCCACTCGACCGCCTCGGGGCTCCGAGGCGTGGGGCTTTACTTCCTCGAGAAGGGCCTGAACTCGTACATCGCTTGTGTTTACAACCTCTCCATAACTAGGACCTTGCCTCTCCATACCTACCCCCACTCTACTGTCAGACTTAGAACCACGACACTAGGCGTAGCCACACTCGATTCAGCTAAAGTGAGAGAGACAGACACCCGCCAGCCGCCTTTAAGCACGAGTGCTCGTGAGCAGTGAAACCGGTCTCGCGTAAGCGTCTGGCGTAATGTCGGTCGGGCCGCTTCATCTCACAATACCGAACCAAAGTATGACATCTTTGGTAAGCAGTATGACTTGTATCGCCCACAACTCACTTGTGTTCTACTCATGCATATAACATCAACGCATAAAACCTAGGCTCGGATGCCCTTTGTTGGGGGCGTAGTAATTTCAAAAATTTCCTACGCACACACAAGATCATGGTGATGGCATAGCGAGAGGGAGAGTGTTCGTCCACGTACCCTCGTAGACCGTAAGTCGTACGTCTTCACGATTCGACCGATCCAAGCACCGAACGTACGGGGCATCCGAGTTCAGCACACGTTCAACTCGATGACGATCTCCGGCCTCCAATCCAGCAAAACTCCGGAGATGAGTTCCGTCAGCACGATGGCGTGGTGACGATAATGATGTTCTACCGGCGTAGGGCTTCTCCTAAACTCCGCAATGATATGACCGAGGTGGAATATGGTGGAGGGAGGCACCGCACACGGCTAATGAACGATCCGTAGATCAACTTGTGTGTTCATGGGGTGCCCCCTACCCCCGTATATAAAGGAGTGGAGGAGGGGAGGGCCGGCCCTCTTCTATGGCGCGCCCTAGGGGAGTCCTACTCCCACCGGGAGTAGGATTCCCCCTTTCCTAGTCCAACTAGGAGTCCTTCCATGTATTAGGAGTAGGAGACAAGGAAGGGGAAGAGAGATGGGAAGGAAGGAGGGGGTGCGGCCCCTCCCCCTAGTCCAATTCGGACTAGGCCATGGTGGGGCGCGCGGCCTGCCCTAGGCAGCCCCTCTCTTTCCAGCAGGGCCCAATAAGGCCCAATACTTCTCCCAACGAATTCCCGTAACTCTCTCGGACTCGAAAAATACCGAATCACTCGGAACCTTTCCGAACTCCGAATATAGTCGTCCAATATATCGATCTTTACGTCTCGACCATTTCGAGACTCCTCGTCATGTCCCCGATCTCATCCGGGACTCCGAACTCCTTCGGTACATCAAAACTCATAAACTCATAATATAACTGTCATTGAAACCTTAAGCGTGCGGACCCTACGGGTTCGAGAACTATGTAGACATGACCTAGAACAATCTCGGTCAATAACCAATAGCGGGACCTGGATGCCCATATTGGCTCCTACATATTCTACGAAGATCTTTATCGGTCAAATGGCATAACAACATACGTTGTTCCCTTTGTCATCGGTATGTTACTTGCCCGAGATTCGATTGTCGGTATCCAATACCTAGTTCAATATCATTATCGGCAAGTCTCTTTACTCGTTCCGTAATACATCATCTCGCAACTAACTCATTAGTTGTATTGCTTGCAAGGCTTATGTGATGTGCATTACCGAGAGGGCCCAGAGATACCTCTCAGACATTCGGAGTGACAAATCCTAATCTCGAAATCGCCAACCCAACAAGTACCTTCGGAGACACCAGAGAGCACCTTTATAATCACCCAGTTACTTTGTGGCGTTTGGTAGCACACAAAGTGTTCCTCCGATAAGCGGAGTTGCATAATCTCATAGTCATAGGAACATGTATAAGTCATGAAGAAAGCAATAGCAACATACTAAACGATCGGGTGCTAAGATAACGGAATGGGTCAAGTCAATCACATCATTCTCCTAATGATGTGATCCCGTTAATCAAATGACAACTCTTTTGTCCATGGCTAGGAAACATAACCATCTCTGATAAACGAGCTAGTCAAGTAGAGGCATACTAGTGACACTATGTTTGTCTATGTATTCACACATGTATTATGTTTCCGGTTAATACAATTCTTGCATGAATAATAAACATTTATCATGAAATAAGGAAATAAATGATAACTTTATTATTGCCTCTAGGGCATATTTCCTTCAGATCCCGTCACGACGCTTTGTTTAGAACTGCACCAACTGATAGCTCCACCGTTTAATATAAACACGTATCTGGTTTGTGATTTAGAATCATCCGGATCAGTGTCAAAGCTTGCATCGACGTAACCATTTACGACTAGCTCTTTGTCACCTCCATGAACGAGAAACATATCCTTAGTCCTTTTCAGGTATTTCAGGATATTCTTGACCGTTTTCCAGTGATCCACTCCTGGATTACTTTGGTACCTTCCTGCTAAACTTATTGCTAAGCATACATCAGGTCTGGTACACATCTTTGCATACATGATAGAGCCTATGGCTGAAGCATAGGGAACATTTTTCATTTTCTCTTTATCTTCTACTGTGGTCGGGCATTGAGTCCGACTCAACTTCACACCTTGTAATACAGGCAAGAACCCTTTCTTTGCTTGATCCATTTTGAACTTTTTCAAAACTTTATCAAGGTATGTGCTTTGTGAAAGTCCAATTAAGTGTCTTGATCTATCTCTATAGGTCTTTCGTTGAAAACTTTTATTCAAGTATCCTTTTATGCTATCCAGAAATTCTATATCATTTCCAATCAACAATATGTCGTCTACATATAATATCAGAAATGCTACAGAGCTCCCACTCACTTTCTTGCAAATACAGGCTTCTCCAAAAGTCTGTATAAAACCATATGCTTTGAGCACACTATCAAAGTGTTTATTCCAACTCTGAGAGGCTTGCACCAATCCATAAATGGATCGCTGGAGCTTGCACACTTTGTTAGCACCTTTTGGATCGACAAAACCTTCTGGTTGCATCATATACAACTCTTCTTGTAGAAATCCATTCAGGAATGCAGTTTTGTCATCCATTTGCCATATTTCATAATCATACAATGCGGCAATTGCTAACATGATTCAGACAGACTTAAGCATCGCTACGGGTGAGAAAGTCTCATCGTAGTCAACCCCTTGAACTTGTCGAAAACCTTTTGCAACAAGTCGAGCTTTGTTGACAGTAACATTACCATCAGTGTTAGTCTTCTTCTTGAAGATCCATTTATTCCCGATGGCTTGCCGATCATCGGGTAAGTCAACCAAAGTCCATACTTTGTTCTCATACATGGATCCCATCTCAGATTTCATGGCTTCAAGCCATTTTGTGGAATCTGGGCTTATCATCGCTTCCTCATAGTTCGTAGGTTCGCCATGGTCAAGTAACATGACCTCCAGAATAGGATTACCGTACCACTCTAGTGCGGATCTTACTCTGGTTGACCTACGAGGTTCGGTAGTAACTTGATTTGAAGTTTCATGATCAATATCATTAGCTTCCTCACTAATTGGTGTAGTTGTCACAGGAACCGGTTTTGTGATGAACTACTTTCCAATAAGGGAGCATGTATAGTTACCTCATCAAGTTCTACTTTCCTCCCACTCACTTCTTTCGAGAGAAACTCCTTCTCTAGAAAGGATCCAACTTTAGCAACAAAAGTCTTGCCTTCAGATCTGTGATAGAAGGTGTACCCTATAGTTTCCTTCGGGTATCCTATGAAGACACATTTCTCTGATTTGGGTTCGAGCTTATCAGGTTGAAGTTTTTTCACATAAGCATCACGGCCCCAAACTTTAAGAAAGCGACAACTTTGGTTTCTTACCAAACCACGATTCATAAGGCATCGTCTCAGCGGTTTTGATGGTGCCCTATTTAGCGTGAATCGGCCGTCTCTAAAGCATAACCCCAAAACGATAGCGGTAAATCAGTAAGAGACATCATAGATCGCACCATATCTAGTAAAGTACGATTATGACGTTCGGACACACCATTACGTTGTGGTGTTCCGAGTGGCGTGAGTTGTGAAACTATTCCACATTGTTTCAAATGTAAACCTAACTCGTAACTCAAATATTCTCCTCCACGATCAGATCGTAGAAACTTTATTTTCTTGTTACGATGATTTTCCACTTCACTCTGAAATTCTTTGAACTTTTCAAATGTTTCAAACTTATGTTTCATTAAGTAGATATACCCATATCTGCTCAAATCATCTATGAAGGTGAGAAAATAATGATACCGCCGCGAGCCTCAATGTTCATTGGACCACATACATCAGTATGTATGATTTCCAACAAATTTGTTGCTCGCTCCATAGTTCCGGAGAACAGCGTTTTAGTCATCTTGCCTATGAGGCATGGTTCGCAAGTACCAAGTGATTCATAATCAAGTGATTCCAAAAGTCCATCAGTATGGAGTTTCTTCATGCGCTTTACACCGATATGACCCAAATGGCAGTGCCACAAATAAGTTGCACTATCATTATCAACTCTGCATCTTTTTGGCTTCAACATTATGAATATGTGTATCACTACTATCGAGGTTCAATAAAAATAGACCACTCTTCAAGGGTGCATGACCATAAAAGATATTACTCATATAAATAGAACAACCATTATTCTCTGATTTAAATGAATAATCGTCTGGCATGAAACAAGATCCAGATATAATGTTCATGCTTAATGCAGGCACCAAATAACAATTATTCAGGTCTAAAACTAATCCCGAAGGTAGATGTAGAGGTAGCGTGCCGACCGCGATCACATCGACTTTGGAACCATTTCCCATGCGCATCGTCACCTCGTCCTTAGCCAATCTTCGCTTAATCCATAGTCCCTGTTTCGAGTTGCAAATATTAGCAACAGAATCAGTATCAAATACCCAGGCACTACTGCGAGCATTTGTAAGGTACACATGAATAACATGTATATCACATATAACTTTGTTCACCTTGCCATCTGTCGTGGATTTGTCACGGCAGATGTCCTAGTGAAAGGACTTAGTCGTGGAGCCATCACTATGAGTTTACTTGAAGGGGTTAAAGCGGACACAAAGACACGAGGGTTTATACTAGTTCGGCCCCTTCGATGAAGGTAAAAGCCTACGTCTAGTTGTGATGGAATTGATGTGATCTCGATGGCTAGGGAGCAAACAAGCTTCGCCTAGGCTCGAGTTGTGGTTGTCTCCCCTGAACCGCCGCTGGGTCATCCCCTTATATACACGGGTGACGCCCATCGGTCCATAGAGTCCCAACCGGCTCATACTCGTATCCTGGTTGGTATCTCTCTATTCCTAACTTACAATACAAGTTATACATCAGGTCGGTTTATGGCTACAGGTTCTAAACCGACTACAGGCCTTGGGCCTTCATCTGCTTACACCACTAATGAAGTTAACCCGGCCCAAGTAGGCCGGTTTACGCCTAGTGGTAATATCCCCAACATTAGGCCCCAGATTGATTTGAACCGGTTCATGTCAATCCTTCACAAAATCTGGTGTCTTGGACATCTTCGGGTAATTGGTAAACCGCCGTGTCGTCATCATTTTTGGTTGCTGTAAACCGGTATGACGTCATCATGAAATTTATCCTTTATAACGCCCTCCTTTAATAACAGCTCCTGGATTCGCGCGCTTGACCTAGCCCTGTTGCCTTATAAATAAGACCGAAGGGTCATTTACTTTCCTTTCCCTTCGTCCCTTCTTCTTCGTCTTCCTCGCGTCGCCAGCCTTGGAGCTCCGCCACCGCCGTCGACCTCTGCCTCGTCTTGGGCCGCTGCATCAACCTGAACGCACCAGAGCATTACGGTATCTTTCTGCATCTTCTCCGTTTCCGGTAAGCTTTCTCTACTTCTTGACCTAGATCTGTTCTTAGGGTTCCATGTTCGTGCTGTGTTTGTCGCTTGCTCATACTTGTTCTCTGACTCCTTGAATGAATCTGTGAACCCCTGCTGTGTTTAGTAGTAATCTCCGAGCATCCGCCTATAATTTCTCATCCAAGTCCATAGATCTCACACACATACCCGCTCAATGGTTCACTTCCGTTCTGCCTTACTCTTCGGAATATTTTCTGTTTTTGTGAGCTCGCTGTAGATCCGCGGCTGTAATAAGATCTTGTGAAACCTGTTTCTGCATACCTAGTTGTCCATGGCTTCAATTGCTTCCGATGCTCAGGTCAGGCAGTTTAACTTACCATAGAAAAAAGTTACTGAACCGGTATATACCATTAGTCCCCTGGTTGAACCGCCAGAATCCATATGATGCCGCCTTGTAGAACACCGGTTTATAGGTATTGCCTCCGGTGTATCGTAGTTTAGATCAACACCTTCTTTTATCCAGCATATTCTTGATCCAGATCACCTATTTCTTGTAGATCTCGCCATGGCCAAACAAGTATATGAGTGCAATTGGGTTCCCTCTCGCGTCACAGAATCTCAGTTGGATGATCTAGTCCTGATCGGCACTTTAGACAATAAAGATACGGTCCACTGGAGGGTTCCTGGAGATGAATGTCCTCCCACACCTCAGGAGGGAGAGGTTGTGGTCTTTGCAGATCACTTGGCCCGGGGCTTCAAACTGCCCGGTTCAAAATTTTACCGGGATGTGTTAGCCAACTTTCAGCTCCGTCCACAGGATATTGGCCCCAATTCTGTTACCAATCTATGTCACTTTCAAGTGCTCTCTGAGGTATACCTTCAAGAGGAGCCTTCAGTCGATTTGTTTAGAGATTGCTTCCATTTAAACCGTCGCACTGAATTTACCGACGGCCCCAATACTGAATTGGGCGGCATGGCCATTCAGAAGAGGAAGGAGATCACCTATCCCCACGTCAAACTCCATACTCACCCCAAGGAGTGGAATGCAACTTGGTTTTATTGCAAGGATACCTCCCCTGATAATGAAAATCCCTTGCCTGGCTTCCGTCCGGAACGGCTCAGCAACACTCACCCTTTTCCACAAAGACTAAACGCCAAGGAGAGAATTAAATATGCTCCGCAACTGTCCAAGCTTCGGGCCTTTATGGTGAACAGTTTAACAGGAATAGACCTTGCACGCTGTTGGATATCATGGAGCATACTGCCTCTGAGCCAGCGCCCCAATTTAATGTGCAAATATACTGATAGCGTCGATGACCCACTCCGACACACCAAAATCCAACTCTCCAATGATGAAGTCATAGATTCTGTAAAGAAGATGTTGAATGAACCGGAGCACCTCTGTGCTCAAACCGGCCTGCTTCCTTACTGCACCACCAACAAACCGCCAGCGGTAAGATTTTAATTACTCTATTGTTGAACCTGTTACCGCTTTATCCGTCTGATATTTTATTACTGCTGATCCAGGGCGATAACCCGTTTTGGAGCAAGAAGCTTCCACAAGACAAAACGGAGAAAGCAGGGTGGTCAACCCAGCCCAAGACCAAGGTTATCTAGAAACCAGCTCACAAGAGAAAAACCACCGCTTCATCTGATCCAGCTATTGATGATGATGTGGGTAATCCGGACCTTGAGGTAGAACTTGATTCACTTGGCTTACTTTTTACACGCCTTATTGATGATGATGCTTGTCAGGACGACGCCCAAGCCAGCAATGCGGAATTTGCTGAGGTAATTATTCTCTCTTCCGATTCAGAAATCTTGCCTTTGCCAAAATTTCGCCAGGCAAACCGGAAAGTTAAATTTTCTCATCCTCTTGCTTATTTGGATCCCAAATTTCTTATGAAGACTCAGCAACATGAGGCTCGCCGCACAACCTGGCACAGTGGTCAGGTAGTTACCTCCGCCGGTTTACCAAACAGTCCGGTTCGAAAACGCCGCTCCGAGGTCTCTGACCTTTTTATTGATTTAAATCGTAAAGCGGGTTTCTTCCGTCAACCTCTTAATCCATCCGACTCCGATTATCAGGTTACTTCGCATTCATCTTCTGGTGAATCGTCGGCCACTCAGCGGCCACCATTGAAAATAGTTCTTGGGTAAGCTAAACTGAACATATGCTTCCAGTATACTGTGTAATGGCTTATGCTTTTCCTTGACTCTTTGTTTTTCTTTCAGGGCCAAACCGAAACCAAGCAAGAAGGCCCGCTTGGATAAAGCGACTGAAGAAGATGTAGCCCCAGAACATGACAAAGCGCCAGATCTTGAAGTTTTGCTCCTGAAGAAATTCCCAATGATCCTCCTTTGCAAGATGATGCTATTGTCGAAGAGAGGCCTATTAACACTTCAGTCTCTGCCGATCCGCCTGCCAGCTCCGCCCGGATTGAGAAATCCCACAGTCCTGCTGACAAACCGACCGCACCAACACAAACCGGCGAGTCCAAAGATGATGATGTTGTGATTATCGGTGTAGGCCGCTTTGAACCCGGGAATCCTGTTACCTTAACCAAGCATACCGTAAAAGAGGATTTTTCCGCTCTGAACAAAGGAAAATGGGATGTTGAACTAGAGACATATGCTGCTCTGAGTGCCCAAGATCTTCATTCCGGCTATTTAAACCGGCTTTATACTAGCCGTGACTGTGAAGCTGGTCTGGTAAAGATGATGAGGGATAATTTTGAGGTAACTCACTTCTTTACTTACTGCCATTGTATCAATCCTCCTAGCCCCCAAGGGTCGATTTGTAACCTTCGTCAAACCGGGACTTGAACACAATCCTCAACACTTTGAAATCCATTAGTATAGCCCCCAAGGGCTGGCTTAACTTAGCATAATTAAACCGGGGTTCCGATAGAAAACTTAGAACATAATTTGATCAAATAGCCATTAGCCCCCAAGTGCCAAGTTGAATACCTGTATTGAGCTTGGGACTTTGCAATCTAGTAATATATAAAAATTGAAGGTGCATTAGCCCCCAAGTATCAGGCGTATAACTTTGTTATGTGGTTGATACTTCGATATTTTGGACCGCTTGTTTAAAGCTAAACGCTGTCTATATGCAGGCTGAGGTGAGAATCAAGGAGGACCGGATTGCCGATTTGCAGGAGATCTTGAAAACCCAACAGGCCGAAACAGACAAGGCAAGGGAAGAATTAACCAACGCCTTGAGCATCGCTGAACAGCTGAAGGAAGGCTTCAAGAAAGAGCGGGCTGATTGGGCCACTGAGAAGGCCGCTTTAACCAAAAGAGTGGAAAATGCTGAAGCTGCCCTTAAACCGGTGGTGGATGAACTTACAGCCGTAAAGCGGCAAATACACTCCATGACCGCTGCGATATTTGGTAAGCTTCTTTTAACTTCTGTGATAATTTGAACCGGCTGTAGTATAATCCGGTTTGAGACCGTCCCTATATTGTTGTAGGCACACGCATCGGGCACTTAGGAAACGATGTGCAGAAGAAACTGAAGGCTGCCTACACCTTAGTGGAACAATTATATACCGGAGCCCAGCGGATCATCACCACAGCCTCTCATAACAACCCGGCACCTTCTTTAATCCAGGACACACTTAACAGGTTGTCGATGCTTCCGGCCGGATTGAGGAGCTGAAAAAATCCGCTGCTCGAACCGAGCTATTAACGCCTTTGATCCGCAAAGGCATGGGTGCGATTTTGACCACGTGGAAGAAGCTCAAGGCTATCCCAGCCGAAGGAAGATGGCTCAATTTAACGAAGATGATCCGAGGGTAATAAACCGCAAAGGCGACCTCTCGCTTGTCAATTAGTCAAGAGGCGGACTTGACGCATTATCAAGCGCAATACAACAATCGGAACAAGCGGTGCCTGCCCCAACTCTTGAAGCCGAGAATCTGATTCCTCCAATCCGTAAGCATACTTACGCTCGATATTGAACCGTCTTTCCCGATCCATGAAGAGGCTGTTTTCCAAGCTTTAATGGGAATCGAATGGACCATTGTTGATTTCAGCCAATGGGTAGAGACGAGGAAGTCAAGCGGACGATGACGAGGAGCGAGCTTGAACCAGGAAGCCGGTTTGGATAGCTGTCTTTGGCATCTTTCCAAAATAACAATGATCTTATTCAGGCACCGTGTTGCCTTGTAATAGAATAGTTAATACTTCTACCTTGGATATGCCTTCGTGCATAAGTACTGAAGCTTTTGTTCAAAAAACCTCAACTCATATTTCCTGCAATCAGAAAAATTTGAACTTCGGTGGCGGTTATACCGCCAGCCGGTTTATGATCTTGATATGTGTATCAGCAATATAACAAATAGGTGATACAAAATACCTTCCATGTCTGGGCATGAAGTTGGCTTAGCCAAGCTTGAAGCGGAGGTTTTATAGACCATTACCATCAACAAGGGGGGAGAAAACAGCTCCCGTATAAACCGTACTAAATCAATACAAACCCCCTTGTTACTCTATGATATTAACAGGAAAAGGTAAACCGGGCATACTTCTCCGGATTAAAGGGGAATCAAATCCATCGGCTGAACCGGAAAAAAGGTGTTTGTTGACATAAAAGAAATCCAGCAAAAACAAAGAACAAACAAGCCATGAAAATAACATGGAAGCAAAGGCAATGATAAAAACCGTTTGCAAAAATATGCTATACTGAGCTGATCAGATGGTGTTACCATGGTCGGACAGACCAAGCCCCAATAGGAGTGACAATGATTCAAGTCAGCGGGTCCCCAAATGAAGCGTGGCATATATGCCAAATCAAGAGGCGTGGCAATGGTTGGGTTGACCATGCCCCCAAGTGATTTTGTGGCCTTAGGTCGATCAAGAGCGCGGATGGTTCAGACTTGACCATGTCCCCAAGTGATCTGGTGGCTGTCGCCTATCAAAAGGTGTCGCGTTGGTTCGGACACGACCAAGGCCCCAAGTGATATATAAAAAGCAAATGTCAAGGGGTAAACCAGAGGCCGCTTTAAAAACAGAGCCACTCCATGTAACCACGCATGATAAGAAAGACAGAGACCCCGCTTTAGCTGAGGCTTCGGTTTTATTATATCAAAGATAATATATACATTGTCATGATATGTACATAGATAGAGCCGATGGCTCAAGTGTAGTAAGGCCGAGGATGAGCTATGTTCCACGGCCTGTTGGTCTCCTCCTCTGATGTGCGTGAGTCTTGACGCTCTCGAATATCAATCAGATAGTACGACCCGTTGTGCAGATTCTTGCTGACCACGAAACGTCCCTCCCAAGGTGGGGATAACTTGTGCATATCTGTCTGGTCTTGGATGAGTCGAAGCACCAAATCTCCTTCTTTGAAAGGTTCTGGTTCTAACCCGGCGACTGTGATAGCGACGAAGATCTTGTTGGTAAATCGCCAAATGGGCAGCCGCTATATCACGCTCCTCGTCCAATAGGTCCAAAGCGTCTTGCCGTCTTTGTCTCATTGTCGCTTCAACATAAGCTGCCACACGAGGCGAATCGTGCGGATATCACTAGGAGAAGCGCCTCGCTCCGTAGACCATGAAAAATGGTGTGTATCCTGTGGATCGGTTTGGTGTAGTATTGATACTCCATAGCACGAGATGGTAGCTCTTCAACCCAACATCCTGGTGTTCTTTGCAATGGGACCATAAGCCGGGTTTGATGCCTCGCAAGATCTCTTGATTAGCTCGTTCGCTGTCCATTGACTGGGGGTGTGCCATCGACGACACGTCAAGTCGGATGTGCTCACGTTCACGTAACTCCTTCATAGCGCCCTTGGATAAATTGGTACCATTGTCGATAATGATACTGTGGAAAGCCAAACCGAAAATCACCTTTTGATGAACGCACGCTGTTGCTGCATCACACTTGGCCGACAGCTCGCTTCAACCCATTTGGTAAATTTGTCAACCGCCACTAAAAGGTGGGTTTTCTTATCCTTGGATCTTTTAAAAGGTCCGACCATATCCAGCCCCCAAGTTGCAAATGACCACGTTATTGGGATCATCCTCAATTCTTGAGCCGGCACATGAGCACGCCTTGAAAATTTCTGACATCCGTCACACCGTTTAACCAAGTCCTCCGCATCAGCATGCGCTGTCAACCAGTAGAACCCATGACGAAACGCTTTTGCCACCAGAGACTTTGAACCGGCGTGGTGTCCACAATCCCCTTCATGGATTTCTCTTAAGATTTCACAGCCTTCCTCAGGAGAAACACAACGTTGAAACGCCCCTGATACACTGCAATGATGCAATTCACCATTGACAATCGTCATAGACTTGGATCGCCGGACTATCTGCCTGGCTAGAATCTCATCCTCTGGTAACTCCCCCCGGTTCATGTACGCAAGATAAGGAACTGTCCAATCCAGAATAACATGCACGGCTG
The DNA here is from genome assembly GCA_021437245.1 of Aegilops speltoides. Classification (NCBI taxonomy): domain Eukaryota; kingdom Viridiplantae; phylum Streptophyta; class Magnoliopsida; order Poales; family Poaceae; genus Aegilops; species Aegilops speltoides. The sequence goes on from JAHHZJ010002492.1 coordinate 55,671, forward strand.
CCACCAATTGTAACACCCCGGATCCGATGCGCTAGGTGTCCGCCAGTTATTCGCCGTCGTTGCCTTGTCATTTGCTTGCGTGTTGCATTTGCCATGTCATCATTTGCATTTTATCATGTCATCATGTGCATCGCATTGGCATACGTGTTCGTCTCATGCTTCCGAGCCTTTTCCCCGTTGTCCGTTTTGCAATCCGGCGCTCCTATGTCATCCGGCGTCCCCTTCTTCTCTCCTGTTGTGAGCGGGTATTAAACTTTCTCGGAATGGCCGAGGTTTGCCAAGCGGCCTTGGTATAGCACCGTGAACCGCCTGTCAAGTTTCGTGCCATTTGGAGGTCGTTTGATACTCCAACAGTTAACCGGTAACAAGTAAAGCCCTCTTTGTTGCAGCCCAACACCCTTCCAAAGTGGCCCAAAACCCATCTAACTCCCCTCCATGCTCTCGGCCGTTCGATCACGATCGCGTGGCCGAAAACCGCACCTCATTTGGACTCTCCTAGCTCCCTCTACCTATAAATATGTCTTCCTCCCCGAAATTCAGGATCATTTTCCCCCGAAACCCTAGCCCCGCTCCTCTCCGCCACGGACATGTCCGGACGGGAGTGACATCGCCCGCCACCTCACCTCGGCCAACCACAGGCCGCCACATCACCTCCTCCGCCGCCTCAGCCACTCCTGCTGCGCCACGTCGCCGCCGCCGCCCGTCCTTGTGGCCAAAGCCATGGGGCCCATCCCAGGTTCACTTGTGAGCCCGATCGGCCGCCGCCGCCGCGGCCCGCCGCTGCGCGCCTCAGCGCCTCGGCCTCTGCAAGGCTGCCGCCGTCTCGCCGCCGGCGCCCGCCGCCTCCCGCTTCGCTGCCGGCCCGCCCGCGCGCCTCACGCCGTGACCGCGCGCCTCGCCCGGCCTGAACCTCGCATTCTGCGCCCGCCGCCGCCGCCAGCGCTTCGCCCGCCTCGGCGCCGCCCTGCCGCCCGCCGCTGACGTGCTCCTCGCCGCCCGAGCCGCCCGACCACTTCGCAGCCGCCGCCTCGCCGCCTCACGCCGGCGCCCGTGCCGCCGTAGCCAGCAAGCCCTCGCCCGCCCGACGCCGCCGGCCGCCGCCCCTCGCCGGAGCCGCCGCCGTCCTCGCCGGATCTGGTCAGATGGACCAGATCCACCACCTCCTCGATCCAAACGCGGCGCCCCGTCCCGATCCGCTCCGTCCCGGAACCGTCCCGTCCCGGGTTGACTTTCCCGGAGGTGAAAACTACTAAGTCCCTGAAATCTGTGTAATTTTCATGCATTTTCATCGCATCACATCTCTGCATCCGTAGCTCCGTTTTGCGCGTATAATATGTCAAATTGTTCGCCTTGACGAGTACATCATTTCGTTCCATTGCATCATTTGCATTTGAGCTCATCTTGATGCCCGAAATGCTGTTGGAAGAAGGCTTCAGATCGTTAGTTCCAGAATCTTATCAGCTCGAGCTCTTTTGTCATTTTTGCCATGATTTATGTGTGCATCCTATGAGTATGAGCTCTACATGAATGTTGGACTTTGTCATGCCATCTTTCCAGGGGTGTTTACCTTGTATTTTTGTGAGTTGTGTGCTGAGTGCATCAAGCTTGTAAAGTAGGGTAGTTGCTGTTACTGTTTTGCTAGGCAGATTCTGTTACATTTTGATGCCATGTTAACATGCTTCCACTAATCATTCTATGCATAATCTGGAGATGCTCTTTAAACATGTTTTGATATACATGTCTTGATCTATCCATTCATGCTCTTGGTTGCAATTATAGCCTGCCGGAACATGTTCATTTCTTGCTCCAAAGTTGCTTGAAAATGTTTCCTGACAGATTGTTGCATGAGATTCAATTTTCACGAGGTCGTTGTAGTTGATCCGTGTATGCTATGACCTTGCTCTTGCCATGCTTAGATTCATAAACATGCCTTCTTACTGTTAGTTGCCTTGCCATGCCATGTATTGCTCTGTAGTGATTGTTTCGAGCTCACGAACATGCCTACTAATTGTTGTTCCTGCCATGTATAAATCTGTAATAAAACTTGCCATGTTTACATGGGTGCCATCATATTTTCCGTGTCTTTTTGGCTCATGGTCAGTAAGGGTCTTTTGATATATGCTATTAGTAGATTCATGCCATGCCTTTGTTTGCCATTATAAGTTCTTGTAACATGTTGTTTGATAGCTCTAAACATTGCAACCTGATGTTATTTCTGCTAAAGTCTGAAATTGTTATTACTTGCAATATCTCCATGTCATTTTGAGCATGTTCTAGTTGTTTCTGGAGATAGCTCAGTGTTCATGTTTTGTTATGCTTTACGTGTACTTCATGCCCATGGCTTTTGTTATTATGTTGGGGTGCTGTAGCATATTGTTTTGATGCTTGCAATAAGCCTAGTTGCTGTTTTGGACAGATTGTTGCTATGACTTGTATAGTGTGTGGGTGTTGAACCGTTGCTCCGTTTTGAGTGTGCTCTATATGAAACTTGCTTGTTTTTGCATGTAGCTTCATATTATCATGTTGCATCCTTGTTTTGGTGTGTTTGCTTGATGTTTGGGTGCATTTTGCATCGATGCCATGTTTAACTTGTTTTGCTCATATCTTCTAGGCCGTAGCTCCGAATCTAATGAACTTTATATGTAACTTGACTAGAATTTCGTGTAGATCATCATGGTGCATCTTAACTTGCTGTTTAACAACTTCAACATAAGGTTTATTCAGTTCTGGACCAATTTCGAAATTTGCATATGAGGACTTACCGGAATTGTTATATGTTGTTCCCGGCCTCATTTAAACTTGCCTTGATGTGTTGTTCTTGTTTGCATCTTCTCTTGCCATGAGTAGCTTCATGTAGCATTGTCATGCATCATGCTAGTTGTGCATCATGCCTTGTCCATGTGTGGTGTGTTTACCTATGTTGTGTGCTTCTTCTTGTTAGTTCCTGTTTCGTTGCGTTCGTGAGGATTCGTTCGTCTACGTTTGGTTCGGCTACATCCGTTCATCTTCTTCATGGACTCGTTCTTCTTCCTTGCGGGAATTCAGGCAAGATGACCGCTACCCTGGATCTCATTACTATCATTGCTATGCTAGTTGCCTCGTTCTTTCGCTATGCTGCGCTACCTATTACCTGTTTGTCCAGCCATCCCATATTGCCATGAACCTCTAACCTTTGACACCATTCCTAGCAAACCGTTGTTTGGCTATGTTACCGCTTTTGCTCAGCCCCTCTTATAGCGTTGCTAGTTGCAGGTGAAGTTGAAGATTTCTCCATGGTGGACAGGGTTTATGTTGGGATATCACAATATCTCTTATATTATTAATGCATCTATATACTTGGTAAAGGGTGGAAGGCTTGGCCTTATGCCTGGTGTTCTGTTCCACTCTTGCCGCCCTAGTTTCCGTCATACCGGTGTTATGTTCCCGGATTTTGCGTCCCTTACGCGGTCGGGTGATTTATGGGACCCCCTTGACAGTTCGCTTTGAATAAAACTTGTCCAGCAAGGCCCAACATTGCCTTTTACCATTTGCCTCACCACCACCTACTTTTCCCTTGGGAGTAATTAACCCAAGGGTCATCTTTATTCTAGCCCCCCCGGGCCAGTGCTTGTCTAAGCGTTGGTCCAAACTAGAGCACCGTGCGGGACCATCCCTTGGCAACTTGGGTTACGCCGGTACTGTGACGCTTAGCTCATCCGGTCGTGGCTCGAGACGAGATCTGTGCGGCTACTATCGGGATGTCGGCACGCCGGGCGGCTTTGCTGGTCTTGTTTTACCATTGTCGAAATGTCTTGATGTACCGGATACCGAGTCCGATCGGAGTGTCTCGGGTGAAGGTCTATTCTTCGATGATCGCGAGAGCTTGTCATGGGCTGTTGGGACACCCTGCAGGTATAAACTTTCGAGAGCCGTGCTGCGGTTATGTGGCAGATGGGAATTTGTTAATGTCGGTTGTAGACAACTTGACACTTGATCCGAATTAAAACGCATCAACCGAGTGTGTAGCCGTGATGGTCTCTTCTCGTGAGTCCGGAAGTGAACACGGTTTCGTGTTATGTTTGACGTAAGTAGGTGTTCAGGATCACCTCTTGATCATTGCTAGCTTCACGACCGTTCCGCTTTGTTTCTCTTCTCGCTCTCATTTGCGTTGGTTAGCCACCATACTTGCTTAGTCGCTGCTGCAACCTCACCACTTTACCCCTTCCTTTCCCATTAAGCTTTGCTAGTCTTGATACCCATGGTAATGGGATTCTTTGAGTCCTCGTGGCTCACCGGATACTTCCAAAACCAGTTTGCGGTGCCTATGTTATGAAAGCGGTGGCGCGAACCAAGCTCAAGGAGGAGCTCGATGAAGATCTTGCCCTTTGTGTTGTTTCGTTCTAGTTGATCAAGAGTGGAGCCCGGTTGGGGTCGATCGGGACCTTTGTCGCATTTGGGGTTCTTCTTTTATTTTGGTTCCGTAGTCGGACCTTGATTGTATCTGGATGATGTAATGCTTTATTCATGTAATTGTGTGAAGTGGCGATTGTAAGCCAACTATGTATCTTTTTCCTTATGTATTACTTGGGTTGTGTGAAGATTACCTCACTTGCGACATTGCTTTCAATGCGGTTATGCCTCTAAGTCGTGCTTCGACACGGGAGATATAGCCGCATCGAGGGCGCTAAGTTGGTAATCGAGCCTTCCCGACCTTAGGAGCCCCAACTGCGTGATCGCTTTTAGCGGCCGAGTTGTGTCTAGAAAAATGTTTTGAGTCATTTAGGATTATATATATCGGAGAGTTAGGAATTCTTTTTACTCCCGGTCCTTCGACCTTACGGTGAGGTATCCCGACGAGAGTTTTGACTCTTCTCTTCTTAAATTTCACTAAATTTTTTTAGGATCACGCTGGTATCTTGGAATCGTTCGATGGTTTTATGATGACAACATTGTCTTGGTGCCTCCTGTCATTTAGGGGTTGTGGCGGTGTCCCGGGAGTTGAGCTCGAGGTGTTGTCGTCATAATTTTATCGTTGCAGTTCGCAATACCGAGTTTAGTACGCCGACATCGAAAATCTCTTTTATGCAGTTGTTGGTGAGATAACCCCGCTAACCCAAAGATCGAGGTGAGTACGGAGTATTGCCATGACTTGTATAACGGATGCTTTTCAAGGTTGAGGTAGACGATTTCGAAGGTTTCTTGGTTATGTGTTGACGGATGGATACAATTGGATGTAGGGATAGTTAGTTTGTGTGAGATATATTGCTCCCTGTATCCCCAACACGGATTGCATAACCGTAAAGTTTCGGAGTTTCATAGGTGGGAATTCAAGTAGCTTTTAGGATATCTTTCCGACGGATGTATGATATGAAATTGGGGTTCGACGCCTAGTGGTCCGCCTATTCACGGTTGGTTTTACTGATGGTCTCGTTGTGTCTTAAAGAGTCCTTGGCTATGCCGACTGGGACGCTTCAGATGTCATGTGCCTTGCCTTGTACATGATGGTGCTGTCTGATTGAGCCGTGTAGGCCCCACCACGAAAACTTCGGACGAAATCTCTATCATATGTTTGTTCGGCTTATTCTGCAAGCCAAATCCTTTGTTTTGTTTTATTTGTGGTATTCGAGTTGCTTCGAAGTCAAATGTTGAATCCATACCTTTCCTAAGCGGTGTTCTCATATTTCTATGGGAGTACTAATCCTTTTGATCATCGAGATTGTCATGTCAATTCATTTCCAACCGGTGCGCTTCTCTTCGAGATGATCCCATCATTCTCCCCATCCGCAAGATAAATTCGAAGTTTTATCAACGGTGTTGGTTTCGTTCATCCCAAGTTGTCTTTGTTTTTCCCACCCTCCCACCCTTTTTCTTCAAGGACACAGATTTTTTTATCAAGTATCCATTTATTCATGTGAAGTTTCTCCATTCTTTTCTGTCAATGTTCTTACCCGGTGGTTCTCAAGAAGATGTTCTTCTAGTTCGTCATTCCTCATTCTTTTCTCTTCTCCGGTGGATTCAAGTCAAGTTTTGTTGCTCATATCTTTTTCCTCATATCAATGTCTTCTCATACCGATGCACCTCATTATCTTTCTACTTCTCGCTATTTGTTATTCCGGAGTGCTCAAGATATCTCGAAGATTCGTGTTTCCACTCTACATTCGTTGAAGCTCATTCGAGATTGGTATCTCATTCAAGTCATTTAATTCAACCGGTGCAACATCTTTCTTAAATCTTTTCAATGGTGTTTCTTTTGAGTGGGCCCTAACCCACAGGTCTTCTCCCGGGATCTTACCTGACTCTTCTATTTTCCCAGAGCTATCCTAAATTCTTCTCCAAGTTTGACGTAAGAATGAGTTATCATCAGTCAAATGCTTTTCTCCAAGATCTTTCAAATTCTTTTCATAGTTGGCTCAACCTCTTCGCTTTTGATTCTTCCGGTGTGCCTCAATAATTCTTGGTGGTGTTTCTCGTTGTCATTCTCATCATTTGAAGACCGAAGAAGGATTTCTCTTTAATCTTGCTCTATTCTCTTCAATATTCTTGGTTCTAGCTTCATGCTATCCTCACAATTGTTTTCGATTGTGAGAATTCTTTTCTTACCATCCGGAGTATTTCATGAGTTGTTTCCATTTCATTCCTCCGAAGGCCATCATGTCATAATTCTTCATTCTTAGCGTGTAGCTATCGTTCTCCAAATCTAACCGGTGATTCGTTCAAATACCCTCTAATCAGTTCATGATCTCTTCGTTCTAATGTATCTAAATCCCTTCAAGTATCTTCATTCGTTTTCAAACTCTTTCCAGTGAATTGTGCCTTTACTACGTTCATTTTCAATTCTTACGGTGGTTCGTTCAAGATTTCACCTCTTTCGTTATCATTTAATTCATTCGTTCTTTCCAATCCTACCGGTGGTTCGTTGAAGACCTTCTCAAGTTTTGATATATCTCTTTTAATCCTTTCTACGGGAATAAGTAGTATGCCAAATCCGTTGCTTGTCATCAATTAAATTGGTGAAGGATAAGCATAACATAATTCTTATTCTTGTTCATCCGAGTGATTAATTCTTTATTCCGGAGGCCCTTAAAATTCTCGGTTTCATTTGTTTCATCTTCTCCTTTTCCCGGAGTTCCAAGCTCTAATTATCATGGAGATCCATCTAAATCATTGCAAGGCTTCACCTTGTGTTTTTCAATTTCTCTTTCTTTTCATTCCCTTTGTTTACCAGAGTTCTTCATGGAGCCTCAACATGGTGATCCGTCAAGGATTCCTTTCATTCTTCAATTGTTCTTCAAGATTTCTCTTGAAGTTATGACCCATCAAGCTATAGTCTAAAATAAACATGGTGCTCAACACATGTTTTATTTTTGAGATGCATTCATTAAGGCCATATCAAGCTTATTCTTTTCGTTGTTGGTTTTTCCAACAACTCCGTTCTAATCTTCTTTGCAAGGATGCTTTCCAAGCTCATTTGTGGCAGAAGTTGGCATTTTCTTCTCCGTTCTTTTATTCCAATGATCTATCTTCTATTTTTTTTCCGGAGGCATGGAGATGTTGCTCTCTTCACTCATCATAAATCGATTGTGAGGGTCGTGTTCTTTCTTGCTTATCCATTTAACCGAGTGGTGTATCATCTCTTCAATATCTTTTAATCTTTTCAAGTTTTCTTCTCTTTTCAACCGGAGTGCTGTCTAAAATCCCTCTTACCCATTGCCAGTGTGTTGTTGATTTCTTCAAGTATCCTCTCATCTTGTCAAGTTCATGTCCAATTCCTTCCATTTACAATGGAGTGTCGCCCAAATTATATCATTCTTCCTCTCTCATCTTGTTTTAACCGGAGTGTGTTCGAATTCTATCTTGTCCATTAAACTCTTGATTCATGTAATTGCAACCTCCAAGTTCTCGTAATACTCCTTGTTCATCTTTTCTACCGGATTGTTTGCAATCTCGTTCATCTCTATTGTACTCTTTCTTTTAAATTGCTCAACCTCTCAAGGTTCGTGGTTTCACTCATTGGTCAAAGAAGCAACTTAGTTTTACCTCTTCTCTTTCTCTTCCGTTTTCCCTCCGGTGCCATCCTAGATCTCGGGACGAGATCCTCTCGTAGTGGTGGAGTGTTGTAACACCCCGGATCCGATGCGCCAGGTGTCCGCCAGTTATTCGCCGTCGTTGCCTTGTCATTTGCTTGCGTGTTGCATTTGCCATGTCATCATTTGCATTTTATCATGTCATCATGTGCATCGCATTGGCATACGTGTTCGTCTCATGCTTCCGAGCCTTTTCCCCGTTGTCCGTTTTGCAATCCGGCGCTCCTATGTCATCCGGCGTCCCCTTCTTCTCTCCTGTTGTGAGCGGGTATTAAACTTTCTCGGAATGGCCCGAGGTTTGCCAAGCGGCCTTGGAATAGCACCGGTAGACCGCCTGTCAAGTTTCGTGCCATTTGGAGGTCGTTTGATACTCCAACGGTTAACCGGGTAACCGTAAAGCCCTCTTTTGTTGCAGCCCAACACCCCTTCCAAAGTGGCCCAAAACCCATCTAACTCCCCTCCATGCTCTCGGTCGTTCGATCACGATCGCGTGGCCGAAAACCGCACCTCATTTGGACTCTCCTAGCTCCCTCTACCTATAAATATGTCTTCCTCCCCGAAATTCCGGATCATTTTCCCCCGAAACCCTAGCCCCGCTCCTCTCCGCCGCCGGACATGTCCGGACGGAGCCGGACACGTCCGCCGGCCACCTCACCTCGGCCAACCACAGGCCGCCACATCACCTCCTCCGCCGCCTCAGCCACTCCTGCTGCGCCACGTCGCCGCCGCCGCCCGTCATAAGGCCACCGCTTGCGCCATGGGGCCCATCGCGAGGTCTTGGCAGAGGCTTCGGCCGGCCGCCGCCGCCGCCCGCCATGGCGCCGCCTCAGCGCCTCGGCCTCTGGCGGCCGCCGTTGCGCTCGCCACAGCGACGCCCGCCGCCTCCCGCTTCGCCGCCGGCCCGCCCGGCGCCCTCCGCCATGACCGCGCCCGCCTTGCCGGCCGAACCTCGCTTCTGCGCGCGCCACATTGCCGCGCTTGCCTGCCGCCGCTTCGCCCGCCTCGGCGCCGCCCACCGCCGCCGCTGGCGTGCTCCTCGCCGCCCGAGCCGCCCGACCACTTCGACGCCGCCTCGCCCGCTTTCGCGCCGGCGCCCGCGCCGCCAGCCGGCCTCGCTCACGGCCACGCCGAGCCGCCGCCGCCGCCGAGAGCCGCCGTTCTCGCGGATCTGGTCAGTGGACCAGATCCACCACCTCCTCGATCCAAACGCTGGCGCCCGTCCCCGATCCGCTCCGTCCCGGAACCGTCCCGTCCCGGGTTGACTTTCCCGGAGGTGAAAACTACTAAGTCCCTGATATCTGTGTAATTTTCATGCATTTTCATCGCATCACATCTCTGCATCCTTAGCTCCGTTTTGCGCGTATAATATGTCAAATTGTTCGCCTCGACGAGTACATCATTTCATTCCATTGCATCATTTGCATTTGAGCTAATCTTGATGCCCGAAATGCTGTTGGAAGAAGGCTTCAGATCGTTAGTTCCAGAATCTTATCAGCTCGAGCTCTTTTGTCATTTTTGCCATGATTTATGTGTGCATCCTATGAGTATGAGCTCTACATGAATGTTGGACTTTGTCATGCCATCTTTCCAGGGGTGTTGACCTTGTATTTTTGTGAGTTGTGTGCTGAGTGCATCAAGCTTGTAAAGTAGGGTAGTTGCTGTTACTGTTTTGCTAGGCAGATTCTGTTACATTTTGATGCCATGTTAACATGCTTCCACTAATCATTTTATGCATAATCTGGAGATGCTCTATAAACATGTTTTGATATACATGTCTTGCTATATCCATTCATGCTCTTGGTTGCAATTATAGCCTGCTGGAACATGTTCATTTCTTGCTCCAAAGTTGCTTGAAAATGTTTCCTGACAGATTGTTGCATGAGATTCAATTTTCACGAGGTCGTTGTAGCTTGGGGAAAAAAAAAATTTTTTGGGGCCCCTTTTTTGGGGCCCCGGGGGTTTTCCCCCTTTTTGGGGTTTTAAGGGGAAAAAAGGGGGGGGGGAAAAGGGTTTTTTTGGGGGGAAAATTTTGTGGGGGGCCCCCAATTAAAAAAAAAAAAGGGGGGGGGGGGGGGGGGGGGGGGGGAATTTTCCCCCCCGGGGGGGGGGGGAAAAGGGGGGGGGAAAGGGGGGGGCCCCCCCCTTTCCCCGGGAAATTGGGGGGGTTTTTTTGGTTTTTTTCCCCTTTAAAAAATTTTTTTGGGGGGGGAATCCCCCGGGGGTTTTTTAAAAAAAACCCGGAAAAAAAACCCCCCCAACCCCCCTTTTTTCCCCTTTTTTTTTGGGGGGGTTTTTTTCCCCTTTTTTTTTTTCCCCCTTTTTTAAACTTTTCCCTTTCCCAAATTTTCCCCCCCTTTTTGGGGCCCCCCGGGGAAATTTTTTTCCCCCGGGCCCCCGGGAAAAAATTTTTTGGAAAAACCCCCTTTTTTTGGGGTTTTACCCCCGGAAGATTTTTTTAAAAACCAAAAAATTTTTTAAATTTTTTTTTCCCCTTTTTTTAAAATTTTAATTCCCCCTTTTTTTTGGGAAACCCCCCCCCCGGGGGGTTTTTCCCAAAAAAAAGGGGGTTTTGAAAATCCCCCCCAAATTTAAATTTTTTTTTTGGGGGGGGGGGAAAATTTAAAAAAATTTTTTTTTTTTTTTTTTTTTTTTTAAAAAAAAATTTTTTAAAAAACTTTTAAAAAAAAAAAAAAAAATTTTTTTTAAAACTTTTCCCCTTAAAAAACCCCCTTTTTTTTAAAAAAAAACCCCCCCTTTTTTTCTTGCCCAAATTTTCCATTTAACTTTTAAAACCCCTTTCCCCCAAAATAAAACCCCCTTTTTTTCCCCCCTTTTGAACCCTTTAAAAAGGGGGCCCCCCCTTTTTTAAAAGGAAAAAGGGGCAATTTGGGGAAATTAACCAAAAGGGGGCCCCTTTTAAGTTCCCCCAAAAAAAAAATTTATTTAAAAAAATTTTACAAAAAATTAAGGTTTTTTTTTTTTTTTCCCTTTTCCCCTTTTCCCAAAAAAACCCCCCCCCTTTTTCCCCCCGGGGAAAAAATTTTAAAAACCCAAATTTTAAAAGGAAAAAACCCGGGGTTTTTTTTAAAAAAAATTTTCCCCGGTTTGATTCAAAAAATTTTTTTAAAAAAAAATTTGGCCCAAAAAAATTTTTGGAAAAAATTTTAGGGTTTTTTGGGGGGAAAAAATTGCCCGGGGGGGGTTTTTTAAAAAAAAAAAATTTTTTTTTCCCCCAAACGGGGGTTTTTTAAAAAAGGGGGAAATTTCAAAGGCCAAAAAAGGGGGGGGGGAAAAAAAGGGGTTTTTAAACCGGTTTTTAAAAAAACCCCCTTATAAAAGGGGGATTTTTAAAAATTTTTCCCGGAAAATTCCATTTTCCCCGGGGGTTTTTTTTAATTTAAAAACCCTTAAAAATTTTGGGGTTTAAACCTTTTTAAAAAAAAAAAATTTTTTTTCCCCTTTCCTTTCCCCCAAAAAAAAAAAAAAAAACCCGGGGGGGAATTTAAATTTTTTTTTTTGGGGGGCCCCCAAAAATTTTGGGGGGTTTTGGGGGGGGGGGGTTTTCCTTTTTTCCCCGGGGCCCCTTTTTTGGGGGGGGGGGGCCCCCTTTTTCCCCCGGGGTTTTTTTTCCCCCCCCCCCTTTTGGGGGGGAAAAAAGGGGGGGGCCCCCCGGTGGCTTGGGGGGGGTTTCCCTTCCCCCTTTGGGGGAAACCCCCGGGGGGGGGGGTTTTCCTTTTAAAAGGAAACCCCCCCCCTTTTTTCCCCCCCCTTTTTTTTTTTTTAAATAAAATTTCCCCCCCAAAAAAAAATTTTAAAACCCAAAACCCCCCCCTTTTTTCCCCGGAAGCCTTTTAAAATTTTCCCCCCCCTTTTTTTTTTCCCCTTTTTTCCCCATTTTTGGTTTTTTTCCCAAAAGGGGGGAAACCTTTTTTTTTTCCCAAAAGGTTTTCTTTTAAACCAATTTAAAATTTTTTTTCCCCCTTTAAGTTTTTTAAAAAACCCCAAAAAAAAAAACCCCCCCCCCTTTTTTTTCCCCCTTTTTTAAAATTTCCCTTTTTGGGAAAACCCCCTTTTTTTTTTCCTTAATAAAAAATTTTTTTTTAAAAAAAAAATTTTTAATTTTTTTAAAAAATTTTTTTTTATTTTAAAATTTTTGGGCCTTTTTTCCCCCCCGGGGTTTTAAAAAATTTCCCCCAAAAAAACCCAAAAAACCCCTTTTTAAAAAGGGGGTTTCCCGGGGGAAATTTTGGGGCCCAAAGGGAAAAAACCAAAAGGGTTGGGCCCAAATTTTTTTTCCAAAATTTTTTCCCTTTTTAAAAAATTTGGGGAAAAATTTGTTCCTTTTTTTTCCCCCCTTTTTCCCTTCCCCAAAAACCCCCTTTTTTAAAAAAAATTTTAAAGGGGTTTTGGTTTCCCAAAAAATTTTCCAATTTTTTTTTGGGGGGGGGGTTTTTCCCTTTTTTAATTAAAAAAAACCTTTGGTTTGGGGTTTTTTTTTAAAATTTTTTTTGGGGGGGAAAAAAGGGTTCCGGTTAAAGGGGGGTTTAATTTTCCCGGGGTTTTTTTAAAAAAACCCCTTTTTTTTATTGGGGAAAATTTTGGGAAATTTTAAAAAAAAGGGGGTTCCCTTTCCAACCCCCTTTTTTCCCCGTTCGGGGGGAAAAAAAATTTGGGGTTCCCCCTTTTTTTCCCGGGTTTCCATTTAAAATAAATTTTAAAAAAAAAAAAAAAAACCAATTAAAGGTGAAACCCAAAATTTTTAAAAAAAAAATTTTAAAAAAAAGGGGGAAATTAATTTTTTTTTGGGGGCCCCCCCAAAAAAAAGGGCCCCCGGGGTTTTTCCGTTCCCCCCGGGGGGGAAAAAATTTTTTGGGGGGGGGTTTTTTTTTTTTTTTTAAAAATTTGGGGGAAAAAAAAACCCCTTTTTTTTTTGGGGGGGGAAAAACCAAAGTTTGGGGTTTGGTTTTTTAAGGGGGGAAAACCAAAAGGGGTTTTAAGGGGGAAAAATTTCCCCCCCAAAAAAACCCCCCCTTTTTTTTCCCCAACCCATTTTTTTTTTTTGGGGGTTTTTCCCCCTTTTTTTTTCCCCTTTTTTTTTTTTTTAAAAAAAAAATTTTTCCCAAAACGGGGGGAAAAAAAGGGGGCCCCCTTTTTTTTTTTTAAAAACAAAACCCAAAAAAATTTTGGGGTTTAAATTTAATTTTTGGGTTGGGGGGTTTTTTTTTTTTTTCCGGGGAAAACTTGGGCCCGGGGGGGTTTTTTTTTTTTCGGTTTTGGGGCCCCGTTGGGTTTTAAAAATTTAAACCCCTTTAAACCCAAGAAAAAAATTTTAAAAAGGGGTTTTTTTTTTTTTAAATTTTTTTGGGGAAAAAATTTTTTTTTTCCCCGGTTTTTTAAAAAGGAATTTAAAAAATTTTTTTTGGGTGGTTTTGGGGGGGGGGGGTTTTTCCCCCCCTTTTTAAAAAATTTTGGGGGGGTTTTTTTTTTTTTCCCCTTGGGGGTTTTTCCTTTCAAAAAAATTTTTTTTTTAAAACCCCCCCTAAAAATTTTTTTTGGGGGGGGGAAAAATGGGGGAAAAACCCGCCTGAAAAATTTTTGGCCCTTTTTTGGGGGGGGAAATTCCCCTTTTCCCCAAAGGGTTGAAATTTAAAAAGGGGGTTTTTTGGGGGAAAGGGGTTCCCCTTTTCCCCTTTTTTTTTTTTTCCAAAAAAACTTTTTTAAAAAATTTTAAAAATTTTTTTGGGTAATTTTTTTCCAATTTAAATGGTTTAAAACTTCAAAAATTTTTTTTAAAGGGAAAAAAAAAATTTCCCCAAAAGGGTTTATTTGGCCCCGGGGGGAAAAATTTAAAAATTTTTTTTTTTCCCCCGGGGTTTCCCGGTTTGGGGTTTTTTTAAAAAAATTTTTTTTAAAGGTTTAAAAAAATTTTTTAAAAAATTTTTTCCCATTGGGTTTTGGGAAAAATTTTTTTTTTTTGGGGGGGAATTTAAAAAGATTTTAAATTTTAAAAAAAAAAGGGAAAATTTTAATTTTGGGGGTTTGGGGGGTTTTTTTTAAAATTTTTTTCTTTTCAAACCTTTTAAAAACCCCCCCCCTTTTTTTTTTTTTTTCCCCTTTGGGTTTTTTTTAAATTTTTTTTTAAAAAATTTTTTTTAAAAATTTTAAAAAAAAAAAAACCCCCCCTTTTTTTTAATTTTTAACCGGTTTTTTAAAAAAAATTTTTTTTTGGGTTTTTTTTGGGGGGCCGGGGGGTTTTAAAAAGGGGCCAATTTTTTTTTAAAAAAAGGGGAAAAAGGGGTTTTAAAACCTTAAAATTTTAAATTTTTTTTTCCCCCCCTTAAAAGGGGCCCCCGGGGGGTTTTTCCCCTTTGGGGGAAAAAAAAACCAAATTTAAATTTTTGGGGGAAATTTTTGAAAATTCCCTTTTTTTAAAAAAAACCCAAAAAAAAACCCCCCAAAAAAAAAAATTTTTTTTTTTTGGGGGAAAAAAAAAATTTGAAAAAAAAAAAAACCCCCCCCAAAAAAAAATTTTTTTTTTAAAAAACCGGGGGGAAAAAGAAAATTTTTCCCGGGGAAAAAAAAAAATTTTTTTTTTTTTAATTTTTCCCCCCCCTTTTTTTTAAAATTTTTTTTTAAAAAAATTTTTAAAATTTTAAAAATTTTTTTTTTAAAAAAAGGGGGGGGGGTTTTTTCCCCTTTTTTTGGTTAAATTTTTGGGAACCCAAGGGAAAAAAATTTTTTTAAAAATTTTTTTTGGGGGGAAAAAATTTTTTAAAAAAAAAATTAAAGGTTAAAAAAAAAAGGGAAAAAAAAATTTTTTTAAAAAAAAACCCCCAAAATTTTTTTTTTTTTAAGGCTGTTTTTAAAAAAAGGCCAATTTTAAAATTTAAAAGTTTCCCAATTGTTACCCCCAAAAAAATTTTAAAAATTTTTTTTTTAAAAATTCCCCCTTAATTTTTTTTTAAAAAAGGGGAAAATTTTTAATTATCCATTTTGGGGGGGGTTTTTAAAAAAACCCAAAAAAATTAAAACCCCCCCCTTTTTTTTTTAAAAAAAAATTTTTTTTTTTTTTTTAAAATTTTTTAAAATTTCCCTTTAAACCCCCCCAAAAAAATTTTCCCCCCCTTAAAACCCCCCCAAAAACCTTTAAAAAACCCAATTTTTTTTTTTTCCCCCCCCAAAGGCCCCCCTTTTCCCTTTTTTTTGGGGGGCCGGAACCCCCAAAAAATTTAACAATTTTTTCCCCGGGGGGAGGGGGAAATTTTTTCCCCCTTGGCCCTTTTTTTAAAAATTTCCCCAAACCCCCCTTTTTTTTCCCCGGGGGTTTTGGGGGAAAAAAAATTTTTTTCCCCCGGGAAAAAAAATTTGGGGCCCCCCAAAAAAGGGGGGAAAAAACCCCGGGGCCCCTTTTTTAAAAAATTTTTTCGGGGCGGCCTTCCCGGCCCCGGGGGAACCCCTTCCCCCCAAACCCCCCCCCCGGGGTTAAAACCCCCCCAAAAAAGGGGGGGTTTACCCCCAAGGAAAACCAAAAATTTTTCCCCAAAAAAACCCCGGCCCCCCCAAAAAAACAAAAAACCCCCCCCCCCCCCCCCCCCCCCGGGGGGGGGGGGGCCCCCTTTGGAAAGGGGGGGGCCCCCCTTTGGGGGGCGGGGGCCCCCTTTTTTTTTGGGGGGGGCCCCGGGGGCCCCCCCAGGGTTTAACCCCCCCCAAAAAGGGGGGGGCCCCGGGGGGAAGGGGGGGCCCCGGGCCCCCCCGGGGGAAAAAGGGGGCCCTTTTTTGGGGGGGGGGTTTTTTTTTTTTTTTCCAAACCCTTCCCGGGGGTTTTGGGTTTAAACCCCTTTGGGGTTGAAATTTGGAATTTGAAAAAAGGGGAAGGGGGGAAACAAAATTTAAATTTTGGGGGAAAAAAAAGGGGGGGGTTTTTAAAATAATTTCCCAAAAGGGGGGCCCCCAAAAAAAGGTTTTTCCCCCCTTTTTTTTGGGGGGTTTTAAAGGGGGTTTAAGGTTTAAAGGGGGGGGGGGAAAAAAAAAAAACCCCAAAACCCCCCAATTTGGTTAAAGGGGGGGAAATTCCTTTCCCGGGTTTTTTTTTAAAATTTTTTTTTTTTGGGGAAAAATACATTTTTTTGGAAATTTTTTGGTTTTTTTTTTTTTTAAAAAAAATTTCCCCAAAAAATTTTTTTTTAAAAGGGTTTTTTCCCAAAAAACCGGGGTTATGGTTTTTTTGGGGTTTTTTTTTTTTTTTTTTTTTTTTTTAAAAAATTTTTCTAGGGAAATTTGGAAAATTTAAATTTCCTTTGGGTTTTTCCCCCCCCTTTTTTTTTTTTTTTTTTTTTTTTCCATTAAAACCCCCCAAAAATTTTTTTTGGGGCCCTTTTTTCCCCCATTTTAAATTTGGTTTTAAAGGGAAATTTTTTTTTTTTAAAATTTTTTCCCAAAATTTTTTGGAAAATTTGCCCAGGTTTTACATTTTAAAAGGGGTTTTTTTTGGTTGGCCTTAATTTTTGAAAAATTTTTTTAAAAAATTTTTTAATTTTTTTGGGGGGGTTTTTTTTAAAAAAAAAATTTTTTTTTAAACCCAAAAAAAAAACCCCTTTTTTTAAAAAATTTTTTTTTGGGGAAAAAAAAATTTTAAAATTGGGGGGGCCAAAATTTTTTTTTTTTAAAAATTTTTTTTTTAAAAAAACCCAAATTTTTAAAAAAAATTTTTTTGGGGGTTTAAATGAAAAATTTTTAAAAAAAATTTTTTTCCTTTTTCCTTTGGGGGTTTTAAAAAAATAAAAAGGGGCCCCCCCAAAAGGGGTTTGGTTAAGGTTTTTTCCCCCGGGAGGGGAAAAATTAAAAATTTTTTTGGGAAAAAAATTTTTTTTTTTTTTTAAAAAGAAAAAACCCTTTTTTCCCTTTTTTTTTTTTAAATTTTAAAAAAACCCCAAAAAATTTTTTTTTTTCCAATTTAATTAAAATTTTTTTTTTTTAAAAAAATTTACCTTTTTAAAAAAAAAATTTTAAAGGGCAAAATTTTTGGGCAAAAGGGGGCCCCCAAAAAAAACCATTTTAAAAAAAAATTTTTTTTTTTTGGGGGTTTTTTTTGGGGGGGGGGAAAAAATTTTAAAAAAAACAAATTTTTTAAAATTTAAAAAAATTTTTAAAAGGGGTAAGGGGGCTAAATAAAGTAAACAACTAGTTGGTCGGTTAAAAACATTTCAATAACATACACACAATATGCTCGATATGTGCAAATACAACATGGCATCCTGGCGTGACTCCGACTCAAGTATTTATTCATTAGGCTCAGGGGCGAGATATTACAAGCATAGGTCTCATGACCCAACATTGAACATACAAATCAAAGCACGCGGGCTCAACATTAAGTACGGACATCTATAAATGAAAAAAGGCTATGAAGCGACTATCTACCAGATCTCCGAGGGCACAAGATTGGTGAGGTAACAAGCTAAGCGTCGAAGTCCCGTGGAACTACTAAGCGAGGGAAGTCTCTCCAAAAAAACATAAAATAGGCAAGCGTGGTACAAATGTACCCGCAAGACTTACATGAAACTAACTACATATGCATCATTATCAACAGAGGGATGGTGGGTTTAAGACCAAGCCAGCTTTACTCGGTGGCTATCCTAAACTTTTGCAAGTAACTCTTTTGGTAGGCCTTTGCGAGTCCACATATTCACCATATCAATACATCACTATGGATCCGCTCCCGTCTCCCTGAGGCGCCATCCATAGCACTCCGCTTATCTTGCGTATTTTAGGTATCCACTTTCACTTGTCTATGAACGATATAAGCAACCAGAAGTCCTTAAAGCGGACACGGCTATTGAATAGATCATATTAACCTGCGGGGTGTACTTCTTCATACATGTTTCCACCCTTGCGTCACCACGACATGTGCTCGGCGGACTTCAAGCCGGCGGTGGGTGTGACCCGACCTACCTAACACTCAAGTCTCTAGTCCGGGTTTATCGCCTATTTGGGTTCCATCTATGAGGAGTTCGGCCGAAGTTTGCTCCACCCCAAGCGATGTGAGCAGGGGTTCCGTGACACCAATGGGCGCCCGGTTTGACCCGTGCCTCCGCATCACAGCCCACCCCTACCCGGTTGGCCTTTGCGCCTGGCCTCCGACATACTACAAACACGAAACTACTTGCAACTCCGGACAGAGGGACAAGGGTGAATAAGAAGTCGAGTGGGTCATATTTGGGGCCCAATGCATGGTAGTGCTGTATCATGGATCACAAACACGAACTCAGTTCCTAAGGGCGGCTTCAATGAGACAACCCACCATGTACTCCTACATGGCCTCTCACCGATACCTTTACCAAATCGTGTTCACACTTAGCTCACACACAATAGGATATGTTCACCCCTCTGATTCATCCTCGATGAATCGGACCGACTCAACTCTAAGCGTGGCGGGCATGACAAACAAGCATGTTGAGTAGGCACCAGGGCTCAAACAACTCCTACTCATGCTAGTGGGTTTCATCTATTCTTGTGGAATGGCGGGTCATGCAAAGGATAAAGGGTTCAACTACATGACAAATTGAGATGAATCGTTGTTGTCCTAATCCGGTAAAAGAGAGGGGAAGGAGAGGTGGGATTTTATCGGAATGAACAAGGGGTTTTGCTTGCCGGCATTCGAAGATAGCATTGAGTCTTCATCGGTGTCAGGATCCTGCGTCGGTACAAGCGTCTACCTGGGAAACAATCCGGAACGGAGAAGAAACATGATCAATGCAATGCACAATATGATGCATGCTATGACATGGCAATATGAATGTGTTTTGGGCTAATGCAACAACCGGATGGATTTGGGTCATATTGAGCCAAAGGTTCAACCCAAATTCAAATTATGAATTCAAATAGTGCGTATCATGTTTTGCACTAAACAGCAAGGTTAAGTTGTTTAAACATGCATGAAAATGGTACAGATGGATTCCTTGAATTTTTGATAATTTTTCATATATAATTTATTTGATGTGGAGCTACGGTTGATTTTATATGAATTTTTAGAAGTTTAGGCAATTTTCGGATTTTCCTATATAAAATAAATCCGGAAAATAATTCTTCGTCGGCTGCGTCGACATACGTCGGCAGGTCAACTTCTTTGATCGGTCAAACGGATGGGTCCGGCGTGTCGATGTCACGATTAATTAATTAATTAGCCTAAGCTAACACTAACTAAAATGTCGGGTGGGCCCACATGTCGTAGTCGGTGGGTTAGCGGAGTTAATTAGCGCTAACTAAACTAACAATAATTAAAAGGGCACAGGCCCCTGGTCGGCGACCGGTCAAATCCTGGTCGGCCAAAGGGCAATCCGCCCGGGTCGAGTTGGCGAGGGGCGGTGGCCCGTCGGAAGCCTTCGAGGGGCATGGGGGGCCGTGCTTGGGCTCGTTGGAGCCCCTTGCTCCGCGCATCTTGGTGGTGGTGGCCGGCCTGGGGTGGCCAAAACGTCCCAGGCGGCGACCTTGGCGTCGGGGTTGGCCGGTCGTTTCTGGCCTAGGGCCGGCGGGTGCGTGGGTGGGGTTACGGCTCCTGCGGGTGCGGTGAGGGCGGTGGGGTGCTCGGTCGAGCCGCGTGGCTGTGGCCCGGCGGCGGCCAAGCGGCGGCGACTCTCGGGCTCCGGTGGTTCCCGCTCTGGCGGAAGTAACAAAATGGAGAAGGGCGGCGGGGCTCCGGTGATCATGATGAGGGGCCGGCTTGCTCGGGGCGGCTTAGCGATAATTTGGGGCGATCCATGGCACCGAAGGAAGAAGAAAAGCGCCGGCGATCCAGGCCGGCGCCTTTCGGGGCGAGGGTGGGGCGGCGATGGGCGATGGCGGGCTTCGACGAGTGGGGAGGTGAGGGAGCGGTGGCTGCGGCCCTGGCCGGCGACAGTGGCGCCCGGTGGTTTGGGAGGAGGAGAGAGAAGGGGGGGCGAAAAGAGTGAGGAGGGGCGAGGTCGTGGCACCACCAGGGCAGGCGTCGAGGGGGCGGCAAGCGGAGGTGGCGGTAGCGTGGCAGCCGGCGGCAGCCTTCGTCCTTCATCGAGGAGGAAGGCCAGGGGAGGGTGGTGGGTGGGCTGGGCCGGCCACTTGGGCCCGGGTAAGCCAGTGAGATTCCTTCTCTCTCCCTTTTCATTTTATTCTTGTTTTCTATTTTTGCAATTTTGTGGCTTTATTAAAATACTAAATCAATCCCAAAAATCATAACTTCTCATGACCCTTTGTTGAAATATATCCTCTGATAAGCATTTCATTTAATTATTTGAGCATTTAAAATATTATATAAATTTAAATGCCCAAATGCAAATACTATATGATTTAATTCAAAAATCCGGAATAGCCTATAATTATGTTCATCATTTTTGGAAGAGACTTACCTTTAACGAAATTATGAACATTTCCAAAGGGCATTACGGGTTATTGAAAATATTTTATTGAACCTAGTTAAATTTCATTGGGTGCTAGGGTTTGACAATCCCCATTTCAAGTTTCTTGGAATTTAAACATGATGGCATGATGAACAAGCAAAGTCAAGCAAGGGCTGAGCCGGGGTGTGACACAACCCGGTACGATTGGTCTCTCCGGTCGAGGACTGTCAGGAATAGCAACGGTCTCGCTAAGTGTTCGATTAGTCCTCACGCTCTCCCGTGGGCGACTCCGGAAGACCGCTTCACGGCCGGTTTAGCTGGGTAGATCTCACCGGCCGGCCGTCTCGGCGAGGTCGGTGCAGATTTTGGCTCGGGCCGGGCTCACCAATCTTGCCAATGAAAGCGTGTATGCCACCAAAGGGACCCGGTACCCGTACTCGTCGAATCGGCCTCGGGACCCCATCCTGCGTCGTCGATGTAGGTCCTGCCACGGACTCTTGGTCATCTGACCCCAACATAGCCTTGAGTCCCTTGAGCGCCCTCCAAGATCGTCAAACCATCATCCGATAGCCCGGTGGGCGCCAAGCGTAAATGGTTTGTCACGGCGGATGTCCTAGTGAAAGGACTTAGTCGTGGAGCCATCGCTTCCGAGTTTACTTGAAGGGGTTAAGCGGACACAAAGACCGGGTTTATACTAGTTCGGCCCCGATGAAGGTAAAAGCCTCGTCTAGGTGTGATGGAATTGATGTGATCTCGATGGCTAGGGAGCAAACAAGCCGCCTAGGCTCGAGTTGTGGTTGTCTCCCACTGAACCTTGGGGTCGTCTCCTTATAACAGGTGGCCCCGTCGGTCCATAAGTCCCAAGGCTCATATTTAATTATCGGTTGGTATCTCTCTATTCTAACACAATACAAGTTATACATCGGTGGTTTTACCACGGGTTCATCGACTCGAGCCTTGGGCCTTCATACCCTTACCCACTAATGAAGTTAACCCGGCCCAAGTAGGCGGTTTCCTAGTGGTAATATCTAACACCATCCTTCTTATCCGCCAAATACTTGGGGCGTTCCGTTTCCGGTGACGGTCCTTGCGTGAAACCTTTGATTTAGGCTTAGGTCCGGACTTGGGTTTCTTCTCTTGAGCGGCAACTTGTTTGCCGTTCTTCTTGAAGTTCCCTTCTTCTTCCCTTTACCCTTTTAAAGTAGTCTTGTTGACCATCAACACTTGATGCTCCTTTTGATTTCTACCTCCGACTTTTAGCATTGCGAAGAGCTGGGAATAGTCTTGTTCATCCCTTGCATATTATAGTTCATCACGAAGATCTTGTAGCTTAGTGGCAATGATTGAAAATTACATCAATGACACTATCATCGGGAAGATTAACTCCCGGTTGAATCAAGTGATTGCAATACCCGACATTTTGAGTATATGTTCCTTGTGAACTATTCTCCTCCATCTTGCAGCTATAGAACTTATTAGAGACTTCATATCTCTAAATCCGGGCATTTGCTTGAAATAAACTTCAACTCTGGAACATCTCATATGCTCCATGGCGTTCAAAGCGTCGTTGAAGTCCGGTTCTAAACTGTAAAGCATGCACCTTGAACTATATAGTGTCATCAACCTTGTTGCCGGGCATTCACAATGTCTGCGATTCTTTGGCCAATGGTACACCTAGTGGTGCTTCGGGGCGTAACTCTTATGCAGCAATGAGGATAATCCTCAAGTTATGGACCCAGTCCGTGTAATTGCTACCATCATCTTTCAACTTAGCTTTCTCAAGGAGCGCATTAAAATTCAGCGGAACAACATCACGGCCATCTATCTACAATAAACATAGATAAGCAAAATACTATCGGTACTAAGTTCATGATAAATTTAAGTTCAATTAATCATATTACAAATTCCCACTTAGAAAGACATCCCTCTAATCATCTAAGTGATCACGTGATCCAAATCAACTAAACCATGTCCGATCATCACGTGAGATGGAGTAGTTTTCAATGGTGAACATCACTATGTTGATCATATCTACTATATGATTCACGCTCGACCTTTGGTCTCGGTGTTGAGGCCATATCTTTATGCTAGGCTCATCAAGTTTAACTTTGAGCATTCTGCGTGTCAACTGTTTTGCACCCATTGTATTTGAACATAGAGCCTATCACACCCGATCATCCGTGGTGTCTCGGGAAGAACTTTCTAGCGGTGCATACTCGGGAGAACACTTATACCTTGAAATTTAGTGAGATCATCTTATAATGCTACCGAATCAAAGCAAAATAAGATGCATAAAGGATAAACATCACATGCAATCAATATAAGTGATATGATATGGCTATCATCATCTTGTGCTTGTGATCTCTATCTCGAAGCACCATCATGATCACCATCGTCACCGGTCGACACCTTGATCTCCATCGTAGCATCATTGCCGTTTCACCACCTATTGCTTCTCGACTATTGCTACCACTTAGTGATAAAGTAAAAGCAATTACAGGCGATTGATTGCATACAATAAGCGACAACCATATGGCTCCTCCCGGTTGCGATAACTTCGATTACAAAACATGATCATCTCATACAATAAAATATAGCATCACGTCTTGACCATATCACATCACAATACCTGCAAAAACAAGTTAGGCGTCCTCTACTTTGTTGTTGCAAGTTTTACGTGGCTGCTTTGGATGAGCAAGAACCGTTCTTACCTCGCAACAAAACCACAATGATAGTTGTCAAGTTAGTCTGTTTTAACCTTCTCAAGGACGGGGTATGCCCTTTCATTCAACTAAAGTTGGAGAAACTAACACCGCCACCACCTATGTGCAAAGCATGTCGGTAGAACCGGTCCGTAAGCGTCGTGTAATGTCGGTCCCGACCGCTTCATCCAACAATACCGCCCGAACCAAAGTATGACATGTTGGTAGCGGTATGACTTTATCGCCCACAACTCACTTGTGTTCTACTCGTGCATATAACATCTCGCATCAAACCAGGCTCGGATGCCCTTTGGGGAACATAGTAATTTCAAAAAATTCCTATACCGCAAAGATCTTGGTGATGCATAGCAACAAGGGAGAGTGTTGTCCACGTATAAATGAATCAGCGGAGCGTTAACTTGATTGATGTGTCGTCGTCTTCCGATCCTCTGAATCAAATCTTGAATGCCGGACACCTCGAGTTCAGCTCGATGGCGTCCCTTGAACTCGATCCGGCCGAGCCGAGGAGAGTTCCGTCGACATGACAGCATGGTGGCGATGATGATGTTCTACCGACCGCAGGGCTTTGCCTAAACACCGCTATGATATTATCGAGGTGGAATATAGTGGGCCGGGGCACCACCGGGCTAATAGATCTCAAGGATCAATTGTTGTGTCTCAAGGGGTGCCTCCTCCCTTATATAAAGGAGTGGAGGAGGGGGGCGGCCACCCTTGGTGTGCCCATGAGGTCCTACTCCCGGGGTAGGACTCCCCCTTCCTGTTGGAGTAGGAGGGGAGGGAAGGAGGGGGGAAGGGAAGGGGGGGCCGCCCCTTGTCAAGTCGGACTTGGGGGGGGCCTGCTTTGGTGCCTCTCCTCTTCCACCACTTGGGCCCATGAGGCCCAATAACCTCGGGGGTGGGGTCCGGTAACCCCGATACTCCGGTATATATCCGATAACCCCGGAACCATTCCGGTGTCCAAATATAGTCGTCAATATATCAATCTTCATGTCTCGACTATTTGAGACTCCTCGTCATGTCCGTGATCACATGGGACTCGAACTATCTTCGTTACATCAAAACACATAAACCCATAATATAACCGTCATCTAACTTTAAGCGTGCGGACCCTACGGGTTCGAGAACTATGTGACATGACCGGAACCGTCTCCTGTCAATAAAATCCGGAACACGGATGCTCATATTGGCTCCTACATATTCTCGAAGATCTTTATTGGTCAAACCCATAACAACATATTTTTTTGTTCAAAATTCTCGTTTATCTTAAGAATTCTTTATTAAATCTCCGTTAAATGCATCATTCCGTAACTAACTCGTGGTTACATTGCTTGCAAGGCTTATAGTGATGTGCATTACCGAGAGGCCGGAGATACCTCCCGGCAATCGGGTGACAAATCCTAATCTCGACTTATGCCAACTCAACTTATGCCAACTCAACCCTTTGTTCATGGTTGGAAACATAACCATCTTTGATTAACGAGCTAGTCAAGTAGAGGCATACTAGTGACACTATGTTTGTCTATGTATTCACACATGTATTATGTTTGGTTAATACAATTCTAGCATGAATGATAAACATTTATCATGATATAAGGAAATAAATAATAACTTTATTTTGCCTCTAGGGCATGTTTCCTTCAAAAGACTATTATCCCATATATCAAGTTTTACCTCCGGGCCATTTGGACTCCTCGTCATGTCCGTGATCTCATCCAGGGACTCGACGACATTCTCTCACCAAAATACATAACTCATATAATACTACATCGTCAATGAACATTAAGCGTGTGGACCCTATGGGTTCGAGAATGATGTGAACATGACCAAGACACTTCTCCGTCAATAACCAATAAGCGGGACGGATGCCCATATTAGTTCCTACATATTCTACAAACATCTTTATTGGTCAAACCTTTATGACAACATATGTAGTTCCTTTATCTATCGGTATGTTGCTTCCTCTTTGGAATCTTTGCTAGCGGACACTATAATCAGAGACCCTTGAAATGTGGCAATGCAATAATCACAAATGGTGATGTAAAAACATCAAAAAGGTGCAAAGCGTTTGCGATGATGGATGCATCAAGCCGGTTCAGAATTTTTGTTTTAAATGCGATTCGGGGCATACGGTTGTTCAATTAACTTTTGTGATGAGGGTGAACAAAAGAAATGGCTGCTAGATGAAGGTGTGGCGATGTAGAGCATACGGTTCCTTAGATGAACTATTTGCGATGTGGAGGAACAAGAAATGGGTAGCCAGATTGAAGGTGTGTGCGATATCGACATCGATTCCTCCGGATGAACTATTTGCATTGAGCCAAGAAAACGAAGCAGTTCAACAACAAGATGTGTGTGATCTGGGGCAATAGGCAATGTCGGAAATGTGTGGGAAGACCGATAACAACCAGGCGATTCATGTTAACAAGCCGTGTGTGTTGTGAGCAAGCGATTCTGGTATACAATTGTCGATTATTGATGAAATCATCCCGGCCGGGTTCCATTGTTTTAGTCCGGTAATGCGATGTGATTTGCTCTTCTTGAGCATCAACATATATATACTTAAAAAAGGACAATTGCATAACCAAATTAAGCATACAATTACACAAGTGACTACACACATAACATTTTCACACACCAAAAAGCAATTACATGCATAATAAACTAGGAGAAATGAGGATCTAATCATTTTACTTCTTGTTGCGATTTGCCATTGCTCAATTGGTTGGATCCCTTGCCGTTTTGGGGAAAGGAGGCACCCTCATGTCAGCGATCCGCTTTGTACATGTCATAGCATGTATCGCCTCCTTGGGCCGGTACGGCGTGGCTTTTCGATTTTCTCCATCCGGGCTGAGTGTCGGACCGCTTGTCCTTGTTGCGGAATCCTTCATGTCTCTCTCTCGACATAGGCAAAATTTCCCCGTAAGGGGCTATAAGCCCATTATTGTAGTACTTGCTCTCGGCGGTGTGGTGGACCAACCGTGTGGGGTTGGGTTTTGCTCATGTGGGGATGGAGGCTATCCAGCGTGGGCGCTAGGTGCGAGAACAACCTTGTCATCGATGTGTGACCTCTCTATGGCAAGCGTTGCTCCCCACTAGCATCTTCATGTACCATGGCAACCGTCCACCGCCTCTTCGCCTTTCCCTCCGATTTAGAACTGTTGTATCGCTCTTCCTCCTCCATTTTCCTTCACCCTTTCTTCTACCATTGTTCGTCGTCTTCTCCATGGAGGAACAGGCGGAAACGACCTGTTATTCTTGCCCGATTAGAGCGATGGCGTGGTGGAAGAACTCATTGATCGTGAGGGCGTCATCACCTCGGCTAGCATGGAGGTTCGTTCAAGTCCATTCTCGACTCAACAAATAACATCATTGCAAAGAACCAGGGTTGGGCGGTTTGATCTTTCCTTGTCCTTTGGCGTGGGGCAACAAACCTCGCCTTGTGCAAGTTGATGCCCTCTATAATGATCGTGTGATGTTAAGATGCCATTGCTTGAGGTAAGGCTTGGGCATGCGCAAATGGAGATTGGGTTGTTTATATTGGGTATAAGCTGCGGTGGGAACTTGTGAATGTGTACACTCGTCACGGGTTCCACTTCCAAAAATCACAGACTCCCGAGGTTAAGCACCAGGATGATCTCATTGCGTTCAAATCGATCATGGGGACTGTCTTCTATGGAAGATAGCAATTTGTCGAGTTCCCAACCGCTCTTAGGATTACAAGAACTATAAATTTGTTGGTATCTTGACAAGCTTGTTCCGTCCTTACTTCCGCCTCGATGGATATTGCTCAAAATCAATTTACCACGGATGAAATCTTGTGATGCAATTCAATCGAGGTCTTGTGTTTTCTGCCACCACTCGTGGCACCATTTTTACATGGAATCCTTATGATTTGGGTATGTTTGTCTTCCAGTAATTATAATTGTTTTACCACATGCATGTGGGTTAGCTAGTTTCCCTTTACTAATTAAACTTCTTGTGTTTCCAAGGTCCTATGAACATTCCACCACCTATACTTGAAATTTTTTTAACCAAGGGGAGATGATGATGGTGATGATCACGAGCATGATGGACGGGACATATATAACTCGATGGCCCTAAACTTATTGATGGATCACCTCTTCTTGTATTATATAGGGCATTCTTGATGTTCCTAAAAGCGGTGTTGTCTCCCATGGTCGCACTCTCCGAACCTATTCCAACATCCGTTGCGAGGGTATTCAGGATCGATACTCATGTGCTAAGCGCCAACACCTTCTCCACGGTTCGATATTGATAGTCTTGGAAAACTCACTCTTCCTTAGACAAAACTATCAATGATGGTGAAAGGCTAAGCGTGTTGACACAACATTACTACCGTTTATGAAAGTAATTGTATCTATACCTCGGACATTGCTATGGTTCCCTACCCTCACTATCACAATATGCATCCTATAGGCCCACTGGATGATCGATCATCGTTGGCCTCAAGAGGTTCAAAGCAAGCATTTCAACGCCGAGGATTGGTTGAGCTGAAGTTCATTTCATCGCTTTGTTATTTGTTGTGTGAGAAAAACTTTAGTATTTACTAGAATGTTTTGTTGGAAATAATCTATAATCCAACATGTATCCTCGTTTCGTTGTGTGTTGATGACTTGTTTATATAATCCAACATATATTGTTTTTTATATGGATGATTAATGCTGCCGCTTTATTGTAAAAGCATGGCGTATCCATTGTTGGTCTAACACTCATGGTTCGTATAAATAATCCGTTTGGGATATTGGTTCCCAATTATTAATAACCTCCGTTTGTAATTAGATAAAGATTACATCAAAACTGGTCTCAAAACTGAAAAAAAGCACAATGCAACTTTGTATTGGTGTCCATATGACAACATGATATGTTTCATGAACTTCAAATAAGTTTTGGATGTACTAAATTTAAAATCAAGATTCTCATTGTTTGAAATTTGTTGCAGGAGTAAACATGCACCCGTGAGACACATGTGTTTTGCATTCGTTAGGTGCAAATCACGTGTGCATGTAGCTCAATTTGATTTTGCACATTATACCGTGAAAATCAATCAATTAATGTACTAAAAGCGTCTTAATGATTTCTGATTTTTCTAAATTAAAGCGTCCCTCCTTTGGTAACATATATATATTCACCAAGGATAATTAATTTAATTGCATCATAGTTGCGATGGATTTGCGGTGTGTGTGTGGGGTGTGTGCATGTGGGGGTGGCGGGTGGCTCGTACAATACAAGTTGTGAGCCACCTGTGGGTTCCGTTTTGTTAGGCAGGTCGGTGCCACATCAGTCGTGGTCGTAATTTAAAACATTACACAACCCTTTCATACATACATGTTTTGGCCACATGATCGATGGTTGTCCCACGACACTCGATACTTGCATGTGGCCTTTCGATGGGCCCGGTGGGGTAAATCCCATCACTTTGACGAACAACCGGTAATGAGGTTAATTTAAAAGGCAGGTATCTCAATGTTTGTGGCAGTGATGGTGGCGGGGTGTTTGACATTCATTCCCATTTCTTGCATGGGACCTAAGCATGCAACCAAGGACCGGTTTGAATTTGCAACCAATTTATATGATTTAGAGCATGTGCCTGTAGTTCAAATTTGAATTCTGCAATAAATGCATTGAAAACTTCAGTTAATGTATAAAAATTTCCAAAGCAACCCAAAAATTCCAAATTTGAACACAATACTCCTATTGTTCTATGTTGGCCTAGAGAAAAACCGAGAGCAATAACAGCCGAATATCGTTTCATCCCCAAAGGTGGCATGTTCCCCGAAACCATAGGCTCTTGTTGTGAGAAGCTGGTTTGTGAAAGCTTATAAAAACCTGCCCCAAATGGGACAAATTTTTTACCATGACATGTTGATGCCGCTCCATGATAGCATGCCAAGTTTTATGAATTTCAGAAGAGTTTTGGATTTACTAGAATTTAAAAAGCAGGTATCTCAATGTTTGCGGCCGAGTGATGGTGGCGGGGTGTTTGACATTCATTCCCATTTCTTGCATGGGACCTAAGCATGCAACCAAGGACCGTTTGAATTTTCAACCAATTATTATGCATTAGAGCATGTGCATGTAGTTGAAATTTGAATTATGCACATAAATGCATTGAAAACTCAATTAATGTATAAAAATGTCCAAGCAGACCCGAAAAAAATCCTAAAAATAACACAACACTCATGTTGTTTCTATGTTTTACCACTTTGCCCCAAGGGACAATATATTTACCTTTGCATGTTGATCTTTTCCATGCAAAGCGTGTCAAGTTTTATAAATTTCAAAGCGTTTTCAATTTACTAAATTTAAAACCATGTACCTCAATGTTAGCGGTTGACGGCGGTGGCAAGGTGTTTGACATTCATTGTCATTTCTTGCATGGGACTTAAGCATGTAACAAAGGACACAATTCAATTTTGAACCACTTTATATGCCTTTGGAGCATGTGCATGTAGCATTCAAATTTGAATTATACATGAATGCATAGAAAACTCGTTAATGTATAAAAATGTCCATAAACCCGAAAAATCCCAAAAATGACACAACCTTTCGTGTTGTTCTATGTTGAACAGAAAAAATTTAGAAAGTAAAAGAGGCAACATATAACGTTTGTCCCCAAGGTGGCATGTTCCTATTGAAACCATCCGGCTTGTTGGAGAGAAGCTCCGGTTTGGAGAATCTTATACCCAAACCTGCCCCAAATGGGAATAATATTTTTACCACGGCATGTCGATGCCGTTCCATGATATCATGTCAAGTTTCATAAATTTCATCCGAGTTTTGATTTACTAGAATTTTAAAACCATGTATCTCAATGTTAGCGGCCAAGTAGCGGTGTCAAGGTGTTTGCCATTCATTCTCATTTCTTGCATGTGACCTAAGCTTGCAAAAGGTCGAACATTTGATTTTGCAACCCGTTTTTATGGTGGAGCATGTGCTTTAATTTTTAATTGTGCACATGAAATGGCTAGAAAACAAATTTAATGTATAAAATTTCCAAGCGACCCTGAATAATTCCAATTTTTGTATGACACACATATAGTTGCATGTTCCTTTGAGGATAAAGGTCTAACAATTCAAATACCGTCCATTGCTTTGTGACCCCATTATGTAATTCAAATCAAGATGAAAAATCAAGTAGATCCCACCTTTATTATCACCAAGTGTGAGATGTTGTACAAAATATCCTGGAGCACCGTCGGTTGTATAGTATGCCTATGGATTGCGGAGAAGGTCGCGGCTTCCGATCCCGATCGGGTGTCAAGCACACTAGCTCGCTCCCCAAATACTCCCCCCGCATCCCTCGCGGTCTCAAAAATATCTGCTCGCTCTTGATCCAAATTTTGATAGCCCGCCTTGTTACTCCCGCCTAGTAAAATTTTCAGATTGCCGGTATTTCCTCAAACACCACCTTAACCCCGGCCCCCCCCACACCACACCCCCAAAACCTTCACTCACCACACACCATACCCGTAACCATTGTTAGGTGCCGCCATCGCCGCCACCTCCATCCTCAACCTGCATGTGTCGGGGGCTCGAGAACCAATGGCCCAAGAGGGTTTATCACGCCCTCTTCGCCCGGCCGCGGCGAGGTGGCCGCCAGTGTCCCGTCATCCCTCGTGGCCTCTTTGATCCGCCATCGCTGGTCCCCGATCGCCCCGCCATGCCCCTATGCGGTTCGAGGACTTCCGTCCTCCCTCGGACCGGTGGCAACGTGGTCCTTCCTCGGGTCGATTGGGTGGGGACATGGGTTGGAGATTATAGATCGGGAGACCACACCCGCGGTGGCGGTAGCTTCCACGGTGAGCTCACCCATGGAGTACGGCAGGTCCTCTACCCAGTCTGGCGGCTAGGCTCAATTCCCCTTGACCGTCTGGTCCACCTCGTTCCTTGAAGCCGGGGTGGTGAGCTCGGCTATGGCAGGGAGGACCCGAGGCATGGGAGAGCCTCGAGGCCAGGGCCGATGAAGGCCTACATGCAAAGCTCCGGGCACAGGAGCTCGTGGGGCGGGGCCAGGCGATCTTTTTGGATCTTGGGAGGCACAAGGTTATCACGCTCTCCTCCGGGCGAGGTTGGGGCAAGGGCAAGGGCGGCAGCGTGGG
Organism: Aegilops speltoides; assembly: GCA_021437245.1. Lineage (NCBI taxonomy): Eukaryota > Viridiplantae > Streptophyta > Magnoliopsida > Poales > Poaceae > Aegilops > Aegilops speltoides. The sequence goes on from JAHHZJ010002492.1 coordinate 86,945, forward strand.
GCGGAGGTTATCATGCTCTCCTCGATTATGAGGTAGAAAGGCGGCGGCAGACGGTGTGAAGGCGGCAAGGTTCGCTCTCCTCCTAAATGATGAGGTCGAAGGCAGCAATCGGTTGTACAGGCGTCGAGGTCTTGGCAGGAACAAGGAGATTGGCGTCGCAGTGGAGGGTGCCTTCCCCAATGACCCGGCAAGGACCGGCCCGGACCGGCTCATGGCACCTACGATGAGGAAGGATTGGCTCGACCTCTACTTTGATCGAAAGTAGTTTAGCTTTTGTTTAGTTTAAATTTATGTTTTATGTTGGTTATGCAAAACTATCTATGTTTATGTTTGAATGCATTCCACTTTGGTTGAACCTACTTTGAACTTGATCAAATTGAAGTTTACAACATTAAGTTTAGAAATTGACTAAAGCGGCCAAAAATTGCTGGAGTATATATTTATATATCCACTAAGGGTTTTAGTCCTTTAACTTTTAAAGGATCGGCTAGAGATGGCCTTATGCCTTGTTTATTTAGTTCTTCACAATGTGATGCTCTATATGTGCAACTATTTGCCGTGCAATTCAATTTCATCAATAAATTTCAATAATACCATTGTGAATTCGATATTTGGTTGATGTTAAGGATATTGCAGTTAACATGCCTTTTGTTTTTAACACCTCTTGTACTTTGACCTGCACAATACAGTTTGAATGACTATTTGCTTGTTTATAAATGCTATGCACGATGCGTTAACACACCTTTCCACTTCTTATTTTGCTTAACTAAGCGTGCTTAAGCCTGCACACTAAAGCTATCATTTGTAGATTATGTTGTCTACCATGGATATATTTGGTTGATGTTTAGCTGTTGTGTTAGCATGCCTTTATATGTACTCATACGGGACAATATTGAGAACAATGTTGATTTCCATCGAGGTTAGTTTCATCACATTGCTTATATGTACTCCTTTTTGGGATCTCGGTGGTTACCATATAGCTTGGGGCTGATAAAGGTTAATTGTCGAATCGGACATTTCCTTTGAATATTGTAACCCATTTATCAATAGGTTAACTAGGGCCATATTTAATATATCTAAGGCTACATAGCAACATGCATTGTCTTGAATGACTAAATATGCAATCCTAGGCTACATAGCAACAAGGAAGAGTGTTACCTTAATGTTAGTGTTACCTTAATGTTTTGATGATGTGCGGATATACATGTATAAAATCTTATATAATGGGATGGAGGGTGTTGTACTACATCATTTTGCAATTTTTTACCTTCTAATATTAACTTGGTGCTTTTGGGTACATGTCCGCCAAAGAATCCATACTTGACCCTTCTGCGTTGGGCAATGAGATATTCATGAACCGGCATCAAGTGAGAATGATAAAGATTGTTATTAAAATGAGTCAAAAGATGTCAATCAAACTATTTGTTTACACTTTATGGAAAACAACGGTGAAACTGCGGGATGGTAAGTAAGAACCACCGAGCCTTAATTTCTTGCCGTAATGAGTTGTGTTAGATGACAATCTCGAATCTTTTTTCCTTTGCGGTGGATCTGGCGGTTTACTCAAGATTACCTCTCAAACTACATGATTGGTGGCCGACCATCACAAGGGGTTGGACTAGAGTCATGTGTGCCTTCTCCATCGAGGAGAGCACAATAGGGCCATTCCGCTTCACCTTGTTCAACAACGAGAATGTATGCCTCTTTCTTTACCATCGTAATAGTACAAGTATAGAACCCTGGTTCATCATTCTTTATTTGGTGCTTATGTAATTCTTAAACATATGTACGTGCGAATTGAATAATGCATTGGTTGTTTGAACCGATGGATATGAATAAAGCTATAGCCTACTTTTAAGTTTAAATTAGGTACAATTTTAAATAGCGCAATTAAATTAGGGCAAAATTAGGGTTTGCGGGTCATTCGGCGCACATGGTTAATAAAGCACATCATTGCGATATACATCATAATCAACATGGTTCATGGGTGGAAACATGTGTAACAATAAAGTTCTGTTTGCAAAGCGTGTGTGATGGGACACTATCACATACGATCGGGAAAACTAAATGTGTGTGAATGTCTAGCTATCATACACGATTTATAATCATGAACTATGCATGATGTGCGGGCATTAAATGTACAGCTAGTTGATGCGTGCTTAGAAAACTCTGCCTAGAATCGCTTGGTTTTAGGTAAAACCACAAAACTCCCTCGATGGTTCGAGCACAAGCGTGTAACAAGGATGAAGTGTTTGGATATTCAAGACAGGAAACATTATATAAGGGCAGTATGCATCAAGGCTCCCTATCCGATGGTTTCTTGGTGGGGGGAAGGACCCCCTATTGCCCACACTCATTGGCGGCATTCTAAATGCCGTCGGATAGGGGTTAAAAACCATGTGTATATCACCGGCGTGCGATTGCCGAGATTCGATCGATGAATCTTCATACCTAGTTCAATCTGTTACTAGTAAGTCTCTTTACTGTTCTATAATACATCATCCGTAACTAACTCCTTAGTAACTTTGCTTGCAAGCTTCTTGTGATCTTTGTATTAAGAGGGCCTAGAGACACCTCTCCATCATGGAATGACAAATCCCAATACCGATCCATGCCAACTCAGCAGACCACCGAAGATACCAGAGAACATATTTATGATCACCCGATTCGTCATGACATTTGATAGCACACAAGGTATACCTCCGGTATCTAGGAGTTGCATGATATCATGGTCGAAGGAATATGTATTTGACATTAAGAAAAGTAGCAATAAACTAAGCGATCATATGCTAAGCTAACGGATGGGTCTTGTCCATCACATCATTCTCCCAATGATGTGATCCCGTTATCAAGTGACAACACATGTCTATGCTGGTTGGAAACCTTAACCATCTTTCTATCAACGAGCTAGTCTAGTAGAGGATTTGATCAGAGCATCCTTGCATCATCACCATGGACTCTATACCAACACATCAAGCACCCGTGGACCCATGACAAGAAATGGGAACGCGCAAATGGAAACCGGTGAACTGCTTCCTATTTGACATGCAATGGATACAAGTGGAACTTGGTTGCTACCTCACCAAAATGCTCTATGTATCATTAGTGCGAAGAGGAACACTCCCAAGCAACTAAGGAGCATCACCAAGGGTAGGAGAACCACCCCAAGCCCTTGAGGAAGAAGAGGCAACACAAAGGCGGGATAGAAGGTCCTGGCGACCCGTGCGCCGAGCCCAGACCACGTGTCCACGGGCTACAGGGAGATCTGGTGTAGCACCCGTGCGTGGGGCGTGTACAGGGCCCAAACCCCGTGCACATGGGTCCTCTGAGGATGGGTGAGATCTGGTTTTGGGCCTCCTCTTCATCCACCTCACCCCATGCCTATATATTCCATACCTAGGGTTATGTGTAGGGTTAGCAAAGACATATGTGAGATATTTGAGAGCTTTGCCCTTCTATGACTCCATTGGAGATCAAGGCCTCTTAGGAGAGGATACACTTGTGGATTTCAAGACCTCCTCTTGGAAGACTACCATCATCAAGACCTCATCTCTTAGGAGTGGGAAGAACTCTACCTAATGTTTGTTTCCTTTGATTGTGCTTGTAATTTTGTGGATCTATGTGTTTTCTATTCTAGTGGATGTGTGATTGGGTATTGTTGGAGTCAATTCCTCTTTGTGTTCTTGGTGTTCATCCTTTTCCCCCTCCAAGTGTGAAAAGATCCATCTTAGGGTTCCACCCTACAACATCTTGGTATCATGAGCAAGGTTGATTCACAACTTGGAGTCCCTATCCCCCATTTGCTAGCTTGATTTTGTTGTTTTTCATCCTAATTTGAGAATCCCCACCAAAAATAGCCCTAAATCTTTTCTTGCAATTTGTTGGATCTTGTGAGATTTGGTTGATTTGATCCACGAATTTGGTGTTTGACAAGTGGATCTACCCACCACCTTTACCCACCCATCCATCCATCGATTTTGGCAGAAATTTGAAAATCTCCATGAATCTGGGTGTTCTTGAGTTTGGGAACACCATGTGCCCTTTCCGTCTTTATGGACCATATAAATGGTTTGGCCATTCCCATTTTCCCACCATTTTGCCTTTCCACCACCACTTTTGACCTTCCATAATATTCTCGTCGGTGTTTGAGCTTTGGAGTTGCGGTTCTCCGGTCCTAAGGTGTTTGGCTACTTAAGGCGATTTGTCTTCATCAACCGCCACTCGTCATCGGCTTGGAATACACTTGGCATCGACCACTTCATCTTCATACCAACCGTAAGCAAGGAAGGTAACCTTGACAAGACCATTGTATTACCCTTGCCATTACCTTGATAGTGGAGCCTCTTTTTAGCTTCGCGCCGAGACTAGCAAGTTGAGAATTGGGGCCATGCTTATAGTGCCCGTTAAGTGTTTTCTCTCCGTGCATATACTACTTGTTACCTCGCATTGTGGCCCGCATATCAAGTGTTGTGGCATAGTAAAAAGAATAAGCTTTTAAGCAAAAAAGAAAGCAAGAGCTTGTAAGCAATAGCATTGAACCACTTTGCCTAGTTCATCATCTTGGTTTACATACATAAGCATACTTGTGATAGTAGATGACTCGTTTCTCTATTAGGTTGGTGCACTAGTGTATCTAACCCATTAAACAATCGAGCTATAGTGTCTCTCTAGTATTAAGTACAACAAGAGCACTCCGTGGTTATACCTCTTGAGCTCATTCCATGGTTGTGTGGATCCCATCTATCTTCGGCGTGTGTGTGTTCCTAGTGATATCCTTGGGTTTGATCTATTTGTCTTAAATTCCAATTTGTGCATATTTCAACCTTTTCAACATCTTGACTAACATTTGCTTGAATTATTTGTACCACTTCTAACCAAGATCCTCCATAAGCCTTTTAGTTCTAGGTGTGAGAAACAAATACCGGTACCAATTCTCCTATTATATCATCACGTGGGATCGTCTTGTTACATCCACAATCTTGAAAAAAGCTAACTTTGGTTTTGTTCTCTCATTTTCCTACTCACCACCAATTCCACATGATGGATAGGCCTACTTCTTTGGTGAACCCGCTCTTGAGGGTTGCTACCTCTTGAGCTTGCATTGGTTTTTCCTTGAAGAGGAAAGGGTGATGCACAAAGTAGGTAAGTATTTCCCTCGGTTTGAGAACCAAGGTATCAATCCATGGGAGACTACGCACAAATCCTTGAATACCTTAACAAACAATCAACAAACCACCCAACGTGGTAAGGGGTTCTCAATTCCTTCTTGGTTATTTGCAAAAGTGAGATCTGATAGAGATAGATAAATGGTAAAGTAAATATTTTTGGTATTTTTGGTTTATAGATTGGAAAGTAAAGATTGCAAACTAAAGAAACAAAAGACAGAAATTGGCAAGTTGATGGGAAACTAATATGATGTAAAATAGACCGGGGGCCATAGGTTTCACTTGTGGCTTCTATCAAGATAGCAGATATCACGGTGGGTGAACAAATTACAGCCGAGCAATTGATAGAAGAGCACATAATTATGGCGACATCTAAGGCAATGATCATGAATATAGGCATCAAGTCCGTGTCAAGTAGGCCGAAACAATTCGCATCTACTACTATTACTCCCACATCGACCGCTATCCGGCATGCATCTAGAGTATTAAGTTCATAAAGAATGGAGTAACACATTAAGTAAGATGACATGATGTAGAGGAATTAACTCAAGCAATATGATGAAAACCCCATCTTTTTATCCTTGATGGCAACAATGCAACGTGCCTTGCTGCCACTACTTTTCTTGGGAAAGGATAACAAGATTGAACCCAAAGCTAAGCACTTCTCCCAATGCAAGAAAAACCAATCTAGTAGGCCAAACTAAACCGATAATTGAAGAGACTTGCAAAGATATCAAATCATGCATATAAGAATTTAGAAAAAACTCAAATAATATTCATAGATAATCGATCATAAATCCATAGTTCATCGGATCTCGGAAACACACAAAAAGAATATTACATCGAATAGATCTCCAAGAACATCGAAGAAGAACATGGTATTGAGAATCAAAGAGAGAAGAAGCCATCTAGCTACTAGCTATGGACCCGTGGATGCAAGGGCAAATTACTCACGCTTCACCGAAATGGTAATGGTGTCGATGTAAAGCCCTCCATGATCGAATCCCCCCTCCGACGGAGGCCGAAAAAAGGCCAAGATGGGATCTCACATGTAGAGAAGGTTGCGGGGCGGAGAAGTGTTTCGTGGCTCCCCGATGTTTACGGGTAAAGAGAAATATAGGCAAGCGAACTGGTGGGGGCTCAGGGGCCCACGAGGTGGGGGTGCGCCCTACCCCCTGGGCGCCCTCCACCCTCGTGGCCACCTCGTTGAGTCTCGATTTCATCTCAAGTTCTCTGGTTTGCTACGGTCCAAGAAAGATCATCATGAAAGTTTCATTCCGTTTGGACTCCGTTTGGTATTCCTTTTCTGGAAAATCTAAGCAGAAAAAAAGGAAACTAGCTTTGGGCCCTCGGTTAATAATTTAGTCGAAAATAATATAAAATTGCATATTAATGAATATTAAACATCCAAAACAGATAATATAATAGCATGGAATAATAAAAAAAATTATAGATCGTTGGGCGTATCAAGCATCTAAGCTTAATTCACCTTGTCCTCGAGTAGGTAAATGATAAAAACAATTTTTTGATGTGGAATGCTACCTAACATATTTATCCATGTAATTCTCTTTATTGTGGCATGAATGTTTAGATCCAAAAGATTCAAAACAAAAGTTTAATATTGACATAAAAACATGTCTTCTCAAAATAACATAGCCAAAAGAAAGCCATCCCTACAAAATCATATAGTATGGCTATGCTCTATCTTCATCACAAAAATATTTAAATCATGCACAACCCGATGACAAGCCAAGCAATTGTTTCATACTTTTGATGTTCTCAATCCTTTTCAGCTTTCACGCAATACATGAGTGTGAGCCATGGACATATCACTATGGTGGAAGAGAATATGGTGGTTGTGGAGAAGACAAAAGGCGGAAGATTGTCTCATCAACTAGGTGTATCAACGGGCTATGGAGATGCCCATCAATAGATATCATTCAGTGAGTAGGGATTGCCATGCAGCGCATGCACGAACTATAAGTGAATGAAAGCTCAAAAAACTAAGTGGGTGTGCATCCAAGGTTGCTTGCTCACGAAGACTTAGGGCAATTTGGGAAGCCAATCATTGGAATATACAAGCCAAGTTCTATAATGAAAAATTCCCACTAGTAAATGAAAGTGACAAAATAGGAGACTCTCTATCAGGAAGATCATGGTGCTACTTTGAAGCACAAGTGTGGAAAAAAGGATAGTAACATTGCCCCTTTCTCTTTTCTCTCATTTCAATTTTCTTTTTTTTCTTTCTTTTCTCTTTTTTTATCTTTTTATCTTTTTCTCTTCTTTTACTCTTTTTTTTTTTTTATTTTTTTCGTCAGAGTCTCATCCCAACTTGTGGGGAATCATAGCCTCCATCATCCTTTCCTCACATGGGACAATGCTCTAATAATGAAGATCATCACACTTTTATTTACTTACAACTCAAAATTACAACTCAATGCTTAGAACAAAATATGACTCTGTGTGAATGCCTCCGTGATGTCGGATGTGCAATGAATTAAGAGTGGGTATGAAAAGAATTATGAAAGGTGGCCTTGCCACAAATACAATGTCAACTACATGATCATGCAAATCAATGGCAATGATGAAGGCGTGTCATAATACCAGAAGGTGGAGAGTTGCATGGAAATATATCTCGGAATGGCTATGGAAATGCCATAATAGGTAATTAAGTATGGTGGCTGTTTTGAGGAAGGTATATGGTGGGTGTAAAGGTCAAGCGAAAGTTAAGCGGCACAAAGAGGCTAGCAATAATGGTGGAAGGGTGAGGCGTATAATCCATGGACTCAACATTAGTCATAAAGAACACACATACTTTTGCAAAAATCTATTAGTTATCGAAGCAGTAATACCGCATGATCCTAGGGGATAGATTGGTAGGAAAAGACCATCGCTCGTCCCCAACCGCCACTCATAAAGAAGACAATCAAACAATAAATCATGCTGACTTCATCACAAACAGTTCACCATACGTGCATCTTTGTGGGAATCATAAACTTTAACACAAGTATATATCAAATTCACAACTACTCACTAGCATGACTCTAATATCACCATGTTCATATCTCAAAACAATCATAAAGAATCAAACTTCTCATAATATTCAATGCACTTTATTTGAAAGTTTTATTATATCCATCTTGGATGCCTATCATATTAGGACTAAATTTATAACCAAAGCAAATTACCATGATGTTCTAAAAGACTCTCAAAATAATATAAGTGAGGCATGAGAGATCATAAATTTCTATAAAATAAAGCAACCACCGTGCTCTAACAAGATATAAGTGTTGTCATCTTTGGTATGCAATCCATAAGTGGCTCTCATAATAGATTCATACGACAATTTAATTTTCTTTGTAGGAAAGTGTTCCATGCACTTCCTTAACAAAGTGGAATCTAATGTGTCCTTCTTTTATATCAATAACGCCCAATCATTCTAAGGAAAGGTCTACCAAGAATAATAAGCGTAATGGATTGCAATCTATATTAAGAACAATGAAATCTCACGGGCACATAATTCCTATTTGCAACAATAAGAACATCATTAATCCTTCCCATAGGTTTCTTAATAGTGGAATCGCAAGATGCAAATTTAAAGAACAATCATCAAATTCACGGAAACCTAACACATCACACAATGTTTTTGGAATTGTGTAAACACTAGCACCAAACACCTGAAGCATGGCATTCATAATCTTTAATCTTAATCTTAATAGTAGGTACCCACTCATCATAAAGTTTTCTAGGGATAGAAACTTATAATTCAAGCTTTTCTTCACAAGATTGCATCATAGCAACAACGATATGTTTAGTAAAAGCTTTGTTTTGATTATAAGCATGAGGAGAATTCAACACGGATTGCAACTAGGAAGTACAATCTATTAAAGGACAATTATCATTATTAAATTACTTGAAATCCAAAAGTGGGTTCATTGCTACTTAAAGTCTTGACCTCTCCAATCCCACTTTTATCAATTTTGCATCTAGATCTAAAACTCCGAATCATTGGGACACCGTTTAACTAAAGTTGACTCATCTCCAGTCCCATATTTATCAAGATTAACATTGGAAAACAAATATTCAATAGGTGGACCAATTACTTTTAGATCTTCATCATTATTATCACAAAACTAGAAGAACACACTTTTACAAACCAATTTTTTAGCATGCATCTTGGCGGTTCATTCTTTGCACTCATCAATGGAAATTCTCATGACTTTGGAGACTCATTGATATCATTTAAGGTGAAATAGATCTAAGTTTCAAAGAATCAACATCAAGAGAAATTATATCCACGTTCTAGCCAAATCATCAATTTTGAAATTTTCTTCAACCAAAGCATTAAAATTCTTTTGCAAACTCATAAATTCTTTAACACTATTCTCAAAATCAGAGGGCATCTTATAAAAATTTCCATAAAATTATTATAGGAATTACCATAATTATTATAGGAATTACTAGGAAGCGACCTAGGATTAAAATTGCCTCTATAAGCGTTGTTACCAAAATTGTTCCTACCAACAAAATTCACATCCATAGATTCATTATTATTCTCAATCAAAGTGGACAAAGGCATATCATTAGGATCGGAAGAAACACTTTTATTTGCAAATAATTTCATAAGTTCATTGATGACCAACAAGTATAGGGGATCAAACAGTTTTTGAGGGTAAGTATTCAACCTAAATTTATTGATTTGACACAAGGGGCCAAAGAATATTCTCAAGTATTAGCGGCTGAGTTGTTAATTCAAACTTTGAAAGACTTACTATCTGCAGCAAAATATTTAGTAGCAAAAGTAGTATGGAAATGTTGATATGATGCATAAAAAGTAATATAGCATTTTTGTAGCAATAAATGGCGGGAGATAACTAAGCAAAGCAATATGTGAAAATCTTAAAGGAATGGATCAATGATGGATAATTATGTTGGATGTAATTCATCATCAAAGTTATAACATAGGGTGACCAGAACTAGCTCCGGTTCATCAATGTAATGTAGGCATGTATTGAATATAGTCATACATGCTTATGGAAAAGAACTTGCGACATCTTTTGTCCTACCCTCCGGTGGGCGGGTCCTATTGGAAACTAAGGGATATTAAGGCCTTTTTTAATAAAGTCGGACCAAAGTATTAGCACTTAGTGAATACATGAACTCCTCAAACTACGGTCATCAGGAAGTGTCCCGACTATTGTCACTCCGGGGTTTGCGGATCATAACTGCGTATGTCGATTGTACTAGGTAAAGGGGTACCCTAGTATCCCGAACTTTGGCAAGGCGATCCGCACCCCGGCAAGGCTTGTCGGGTGACCGCCAAGGTCCTCCGTGGTTCCTTTGGAGCCATTCAAGAACAAAGTATTCAAGCCAAAAGACAAGGCCCGGCAAGGGGCTTGCCGGAAAATAACAAGGCATCTCAAGGAACTTGCCGCGGCAAGCGTCCGGCAAAAGACAACAAGCTTCGGGCGACAAGACAATGGCTGCGGCAAAGCGCTTGCCGGCAACTACCACTCTGAACCGCTCCGGCACATCCACCAGCGTGTAGCCCAGGACCTTTCGGTAGGCGTGGAAAACTTGCACCCGGGTCTGTGGGGCGGCCTGACAAGGTTGCCATCGTGTGGCCCGGTGGCGCCCAACGGTCCCTTTACGCACTATTTGGGTGATGCGGGCGGGCATTTAATGCTTTTGTCCCTCGTCGGGGTTAGGTATGATACCTTTATCGGTGTTACCAACGCAACACCTTTCCATTTTACCCTTGCCTATGTTGCCACATTGACCCCTTGAGCATATAAAAGGGGCCCATCCATGCGTGGGGGGGCTTGGAAGCAGAAAACACTCCCGCTCGGTTCGTTAGCGGATAGTGTGTCTTGTAGCACTCAACGCTCCGAGCAGAACTTGGAAATCGGACATGCGGTAGGGTATTATCTCTCCGGAAACTCGGGGGTAAACTTTCGTGTGCTCGCCTCGATCTGCTCTTGTGCGACCTCCGCCCCAAGGAAAAGGGCCGGTCCAGCCCCATAGGTGTCCGTGAATCAGCGTTTTCCCCGACATCTTTGGCGCGCCCGGTGAAGCGTCGGGCTTGTGAACCTGATCCGGCATTCACGAGCTAGATCTTCATTTCCTTCATCGGCGTGCCAAGAAGAAAGGCTTGGGTGGCTGCTCCATCCGTCGATCCCACCACCCGAACAAGCGGGTGGTGGGGTGGCGCCAGGCGGAAGAAGCGGGCGTCGGCGAGGGCTCCGAGCCGCCAGGCTCAAGGACAAGGTTCGCGGAACTTGGCGTCGAACATCCGCGCGCCCATCTCGGGGAAGCGCGGGACCCGACAGCGTCATGGTACTCGCGGTACCATCGTTCGTTTGACCAAGATCGAACTGGTGGATCTCGGGATGCTCAAGACCAGCATGGCGCCAACATCTTTGGCCGAGCAAACCGCGTCGCTGGGCGGATCTTGCTCCTTCTAACATAGTTAGAAGTCGAGCATATCCGCTCCTCGCACCGTTCGCCACTACCACCCACCACTCCGAAAGCTTTAGCGCCAGCTCAACGCTCTGGATTTCCCTCCACGGGGACAAGATCGGCGAATGGAGGCCACCATTGAGTCTCATCGGCCGGGCGGCTTTAAACCAAAGTACGCCGCGGCAGCGGTGCCGAGCACAAGCCGATGGCGACAAAACCGGTGGGGGTGCAAACCGTGCACTCTCCACCACGAAGGCCAAAAGATCGCCGACTTCGCCGGATCTACCTCGATAGCGACTCCCGGCATCGCCGGATCCACGAGCTCGTCGCGATCAAAATTCTTCATGAGCGACAACAAGAAGGCCTTCGTACTGCATCAGCGCCCGAAGAGGTGCGGCATCAATCGGACCAGCCGCGGAAGCCCTCTGTCCAATGCATGCGCCCGAGAGAACTAAGGCGACTTGCCGTCGTGGTAGGTTGCCCTGCGTTCACCGTGAGCTGCGGCAATCGGTGGACGCCAGAAGCATTTCAAGCCCGTGCGGGAAATGCGGCGGCAAATGCATCGTCGGAGTTCCTCGGCATCTACACCATCGCGGTGCAAGCTGCTTTGAAGCGGGGCGACAAGATCCTTGCCAACTACTTCCGGCGGTGCTCAAGCCCAATGTCGGTCTGGCTCATGCACTTGCGGATAACTCCATATCCTCTGGGGGACCTATGCCATCGGTTTGTCGGCACCTTCTGTGACCACAAGCCTCATGGCGGGAAAGGCGCCCATCTGCTTTCGCCCGGAAGGAAGGAGAGCCCTGGAAATACATTGGAAGATTCAGCCGTGTCGGCACAACATCGGATGTCCACCCTACGCGGTCATCGGGCGTTCCATCGAAACGTCTTGGAAACCGCGAGATCGGAAGGAGATGGCGATGTGCAAGATCAAAACGTCGATGAGCTATATGCCCGGCCGACAAGTGTGCATGTCTTGAGAAGGAGAAACTCCGGAGAGAATGCGGGAAGCGGGAGGGGGCGGGATCTGCCCGGCAAAGAAAAACGGCGGCGAAACAACGGGGAAGAAAAGAAAGGAAAAGGTGCTAGTCATTGAGCAGTCCGGCAGCGAAGGTGGCGCTAAAACCGTAATGGCGATGCGCCAACAAGCGGGCGGCACCAACAAGTAATCTTGCCAAGATCCACGCACCAAGGGCCCATGACCTCGGGCTGCAAGAAGGTCGAGCAGCAGCCGGCAACAAAAAGGCTGAATCGGCGGGAGGGAGAAAGGCCGGAAGGTCTGGAGGATCCGGCAAAGCGCCCGGCTAAGGAGGACACGCGGCAAGGCCGGCGGCAAGAGCAACCTCCCCGGCGCGACAAGGGCGAATGGCGTCGACGATGAGGATATGGATGATGGCCAAACGGTGAGCGGGAGTTTGGAAAGCCATAGAGGTCCTTGCATTGGCGGTGGTGCTTCTGCCCTTCCCACCGCCACTCAAGCGGTGGGTGCGGGAAGTCAATGCGGCGAGAAACCCGTCGAATCCGCAAAGCCTCTGAAATGGTCCATCACGCCTATCATCTTTGATATTGAGGACCACCCGATCGCATAAGCTGCGGTCGGGTGCTTGCCAATGTTGGTTTCACCAACTATCCAACCCTCAAGGTCACTAAGATGTTAGTTTGGGGGGCGGCTTGAACCTGATCTCTTCGCGGTACTCCGAAACTCCGGATCCACGGCCGGAGCTCGAAGGAAGTCACATTCAAGGAATCAATCGGGAAGGAGCAAGCCGAAGGAAAGATCCGTTGCGGTGACATTTGGCAGCGGTTGAACTTGGGACTAAGAGGTCACTTTTGGCGTTGCTGATTTTCCATTGCCTTACAATGGGATACTCGGCCGTCCGGCCTTTCGCCAAATTCATGGCGGCCTCTCACTATATACAACATGTTGAAGATGCCGGGCCCGATAAGTGTCTTCTCTCCCTGGCGACAAGAAGGATGCTCTTATCTGCGCCGACAAAATCTACAAGGCGGCCGGCGGATGCAAAGTCACTTGCGTTGAAGCTCCGGGGGAAGAAGACCAAGTCCGGCAAAGTTACGATGCCCACTCCGGGGCGCACCTCTTGAGTGCTGCGCTACCGTCGAGGGCCCCATCGAGCTCCACCGGCAAGCGTAAAGACAATGGCTGCTCCGCGGAAGAAGAAGGTGTCGCCCGGGGAGGGCGGCCTTGGTGGTACCTTCACCATCGGTTGCCACCTCGACCCCAAATAGGAAGCGGCCGTTGCTTTCCGGGCGAATGTCGGCGTGTTTTGCGTGGCAACCATCGACATCCCGGTGTTCCCGGAAATGTCGAGCACCATCTTGCGTCGTCCTCATCCGGCGGCCCGTCAAGCGAAGGTCGGGAAACAAGCGGTGGGCGCCAAGAATTCATCACGAAGAAATCAAGAAATTGGAAGCAGCAGGCCTTGTGGAGGTGCTCCATCCCTCGTGGTTGTCCAATCCTGTGTGGTGCGCCAAAGGCAAGCGGAAATGGAGGCTTTTATTGACTTTTGGATGTCAATAAAGCATCCCAAAGACCCATTTCCCTTACGGCGCATGACCGGTTGTTGACTCCACTTGGATGTGACTTGCTTTCATTTCTTGGCCTATTCAGATACCATCGGATCTTCATGGCAAAAAAGAAGGAGGAAGAGGTCGGTCTTGACGAGCCGCTCGCACCCTCGGCGGGCTCGCTCCACTCGACATCCGGGCGACAAGCTCTCCCTCCCGGCAAACTCCTCTTGCTCGGCAAGGCTTGCCGCCTCTGCTGCCTCTGCCTGCTCCACGGTGAATCAAACTAAATGCGGGCGGCGGGCCGCCGCCTCTTCCGCCCTAGTGGCGTCGGCGCATCTCCGCGCCGGTGGTGTCCGGGTGAGGCTTTTCTGTTCATCGAGGCGGACCGCCACTTCTACCAAGCCGTCAAAGAACTCCCTGCGGCGTCGTCTGCGGGCTCTTGCCAAGTTGGGACAATTCCATCAAATCCCAGCAGCATCATTCCGGATGCGGTCGGCGAGGGTTGTTGCCGGGAATGACACCCTTGACCTTTGAACCATTCGGGATGTTGAGGTCGTGTTTAAACAGTTCCTTGAGCATCGCGGTTCCGGTTCGGGCAGTGAAGTTGAAGTTGAGCCTCGGCGCAGCCTCATGATGTCCGCCGCACCCCGAACTCCCGGCGGGTCTCCTCCTCTCTGTAGAAGCGTCTGGCGGCGAAGAAATCTGCAAAGGGCGCCTCCAATGAGCCCGGCAAGCCGAGGCGTGAGATCCGGTGGCGGCAATCTTGACCCTATCGTCTTGGGGCCCGTTGCTCCAATCATTGCAGCGCTCTTTGGGGCTTGTCATTTTGGGCGATAAGCGGCTCTTGGGTTCTCCTCGACAATCCCACCATCGCTCTCCAATCCTCCCCTTGCCGCGGAGCTCTCCCTCTAGATAAGCTTCCTTCTTGCTAGCTCTCGAGATCCGAGCAATTCCCCGGGATAAAGGCTCTCCCTCTCAACTCGAGGCATAAAGAAGTGGCGGAAAAGAGCTACGTTTGGATGGACTCGACAAAGTTTTCGCGAGATGTGGAAAACTGCCATTCGAAACGGCATTGGGGGTGAAGTCAAGGAGGTGGAACCCGTGGGGTGTTCATAATGTTGCGAGAAAAATTCAGAGAAGGTGGGCGAGCCGCGGTATAAGAACAGCGTGAAGAAGGGATATCCATTGGACCCGTTAAAGGGCGGCGGAGAGTACCCGTCGGGATCCTTCGCGTCTCCGTCGACGGAAAGGTAGTAATCTGCCTCAGCTCCTTGTGGCGAGCTTGGGGGAAGGTTGTCCGCTCCTTCGCAAAAGGCATGAGCGGCTGGCCTTCGGTCGACTTCCAGCCTTCCCTTGCGGTTTTGGACCATGGCGGAGGTGGTGGGAAGATCGGCGGCGTTAGTGGTGCTGGTGGCGATGGGGCGAGCCTGCTCTCTTTGGCTTTTGGAAGGAGGTCGGCGGAGGTTTAGAGATTGGAGCACAATGGCGAGATGGGCGAACTGCCCTGTTTCCCCTTATAAAGAGGGGTGGCGGACGTTCCGTCTTTCGAATAAAAACCACCCGATCTCTCCCCGGCGCCGCATTCCAGCGGCGTGCCTTCGGGAAAGGCCGATGAATCTGAGTAAATACGGTGCCTGTTTTGGGCCTTCCCCCGGCGTTCGGCGGTGTGGCCCGGGCGGGGCTCCGGTCCGGTGTACTAGAGTAGGGGTACCCTAGTATCCCGAACTTGGCCGGCGATCCAACACCCAGGGCAAGGCACGCGGGTGACCGCCAAGGTCCAGTGGTTCCTTTGGAGCCATTCAAGAACAAAATATTCAAGCCAAGAAGACAAAGGCCCGGCAAGGGGCTTGCGGGAAAAAAAGGCATCTCAAAAGGAACTTGGCGATGCACCCGTGTCGGCAAGGCCCGGTGAGCAACAAGCTTCCGGACGCGACAAGACAACGGCGCGGCAAAGGCGCTTACCGGCGGACTACCACTCTGTACCGCTCCAGCACATCCACCAGCGTGTTGCCCAGGACCTTTTTGGGAGCGTGGCAAGGGTTGCGGCCGGTGATCTTGATGGGGACGGCGAACAAGGTTGCCATCGTGGCGGTGGCGCCCCAACCGGTCCTTTTCGCACTATTTGGGCGGATGACGGGCATTTAATGCTTTTCCCCCCGTCGGGGTTAGGTATGATACCTTTACATGTAGTTGTACCAACGCAACACCTTTCCATTTTACCCTTGCCTCCGTTGCCACTCCGGTGACCCTTGAGCATATAAAGGAGGCCCATGCCCGGCGTGGGGGGGTTGGATGCGAGCACTCACCTTTCGGTCTCGTTAGCAGCTAGTGTGTATTTTGCATAAGCCGGCCCGAGCAAGAAATCAATACTTCGGACATGCACGTAGGAGTATTATCTCCGGAGGAGCTCGAAGCTGGGTAAACTGCTCGTGTGCTCCGCCTCGATTCTGCTCTTAGGCGACCTCCCCGCCCCCTCGAACGAAAGGGGCCGGTCCATTGACCCCCATAGGTGTCCGTGGATCGGTTTTCCCGACAACATAGTAGGTGACTATACCTTGCAAGATAGGATCAAGAACACTCAATATTCATGAAAACATAATAGGTTCGGAATGAAATCATGGCATTTCGGGCCCTAGTGACAAAGCATTAAGCATGGCAACACTACTAGGAAGCGTTATACGAAATTTTAGCGATGGCGGCTTGTTAAAACGCTTCGCTCTTGCTAAAAGCGATGGCGTGCCAAATAAGCCTCTGCGGATGCATATATAGCGATGGCGTGTCTTGCTAAAAACTTTTGATAACCCACAAGTGTAAGGGATCACAATAGTTTTGAGGTAAAATTATTCAACCCAAATTTATTGATTCAACACAAGGGAGCCAAAGAATATTATTGAGTATTAGCGGTTGAGTTGTCAATTCAACCACACGGATAACAATATCTGCAACAAAGTATTTAGTAGCAAAGTAGTATGATAATAAAGGTAACAATGCAAAAGTAATATTTTTGGGTTTTGTAGTGATTGTAACAATAACAGCGGAAAAGTAAATAAGCGAGGAACAATATGTGAAAAGCTGTAGGCAATGGATCGGTGATGGATAATTATGTGGGATCGATTCCTCATGTAATAGCTATAACATGGGTGACATAGAACTAGTCAGTTCATCAATGTAATGTAGGCATGTATTCCGTAAATAGTCATCCGTTGGCAGCCAGATAATGGGCCCGGGTAGGCTGACCGGGACCCAAGATCTTTCAAGGCCTCGGGGCAGGCCGCCCCTCAGCCGAGTCCCGGTGGCGACCTTAGTGACTTTGAGTCCCGGGGCGACCCGGGGGCAAGTCCCAGGCGACCTTTGGGGCCGGGTCCTTAGGGCGACTCTAAATCAAGCCGACTCGGGCTGCGACCTTCGAAGGCTGACTATGAGTCGGCCCGACCTTCCACGAACCCGGCCAGGAAGCCACGGCGTGGCCTCCCCTCAACCCCGAGAAGAAGGTGTGGCTCTGATCGCGTCACCGGAGATCTCCGGTGGGGCTGCTGTTGCCATGCCTCTCGACCTCAACCACGATTGCAATCCGTGCCCCGATGGCGGATGCGGCCCGGAATCGCCGGGCCCCGTCGATGAGGGAGAAGATGGCCGCGAGCGAAGGCGGCCCTGGGTCGGCCTCTCGAGTCGGCCGCCTCCGGCCGAAACCCAAAAATAAACCAGTTGGGCGGGGGAGTGGCGGCGGGATCGCTGACGAGCCAGCCTTGTTCCCGACCCGTGGAAGCTGCCGTCATCAGGCCTGCAATGTTATCTGTCATGAGGCCCGCCGGCCGGGCCCCGGCAGCGAGGGGCAAAGAAGGGCGGCGGGGACCCCCATCAGTTACCGTTGTACCCGAAAGGCCTATTAAACCCAGGGGCACCCATCAAGGGTTTGGCCTGGACGGGTTTTGAACAACTAGCAAGAGGAAAAAGCTAGCCTTGCCCTCCTGCCTCCAAAACAGCTCGAGGGCACCTCTGCTATCATACCATTGTGATCATCCGGAGACCCCAGGAGCGGCGATAAGGTGTTATCTCCTCGGAGATCCCCAAAATGAGGTAAGATTAAGGGCGTGCATGTGCGCCTCATCCCATTTCGGGCACCGGCGTTCTCGCCCCCACCATGATAAGCCACCCGTTGGCATATTAGCATCAACCCCGACAGTGTGGTGTTCTCCACGGGTGTTGCAAGGCGACATATGCCACCAGGTGGCTTGGTTTTAGGAAAACCACAAAATATGCGGTGGTTTACCCGGCGGGTAACCCCTTTTTTTTGGAAAACCAAAAACCCCGGGGAAAAAAAGGGAAAAAATTTTTTTCCCCCAAAATTTTTTTGGGTTGGGTTTGGGGCCCCCCTTTTTGGGGGGCCCCCCTTTCCCCAAACCCTTTTTAAAGGGGTTAAAAAAAATTTTTAAACCCGGGTTTTGGGGGGGATTTAATTATTTTCCCCAAAAAATTTTTTTTTTTTTAAAAAAAAAAACCCCTTTAAATTTTTGGCTTTTAATTTTTTTAAGGGGAAAAAAAAAAAAAACCCCCCCCCAAAAAACCCCGAACCCCCCTTTTTTTCCCAAAAAATTTTTTCCCCTTTTGTCCAAAAAAAAAAAAACCCAAAAAAAAAAATTTTTTTCCTTTAAATTTTTTAAAAGGAAAAAAAAGGGGTTTTAAACCAAAATTTTTTCCCCCTTTAAAATTTTCCCAAAAATTTTTCCCAATCAAAAAACCCAAGCCCGGGTTTGGAAAAAACCCCCCCTTTTTTTTTTGGGGGGGTTTTTAACCCCAAATCCTTTTTTTAAAAAACCCCAAAAAAAACCCCAAAGGAAACCCCCCCCAAAGGGGAAAGGGAAAAAAAGGGGAAAACCCCCTTTTTTTAAAAGGTTCCCGGGGGGGTTGGGGCCCCCCGGGGGGGGGGGCCCCGGGGGGGCCCCCCCCCCCCCCCCCAAGGGTTTGGGGGAAAAAAAAAAAAGGGGTTTTTTCCCCCCCGGGCCCCCCCTTTTTTCCCCCCCTTTTTTTTTAAAAAAAATTTTTTTTTTTGGGGAATTTTTCCCCTTTTTTTTTGGGGGGGGAATTTTGGGGGTTTTTTTTTTTTACCCCCCCAAAAAAATTTTTTCCCCCCAAAAAAAGGGGTTTAAAAGGGTTTTAAAATTTTGAGGCCCCCCCTTTTATTTTTTTTTTCCCTTTTAAAAAAAATTTGGGTTTTCCCCTTTTTAAATTTTTTTAAAATTTTTTTTAAAAGGGGGTTTTAAATTTTTTCCCCCCCCCCTTTTTTTTTAAAAATCCCTTTTGGGTTTTTTTTGGGGAAAATTTGGGGTTTTTTTTGGGAAAAACCTTCCCTTTTTTTTCCTTTTTTTTTTTTCCCCTTCCGGGTTTAAAATTTTTTTGGGGGGAAACCCCTTTGGGTTTTCCCAAACCCCCCGGGTTTAACCCCCCCTTTTTAAAAGGGGGAAAAAAACCCCAAACCAAAATTACCCTTCCTTTTTTTTTTTTTGGGGAAATTTGGAAAAAAGGGGGGTTTTTTTCCCCCAAATTTTTTTAACCCAATTTGGGCCCCCCCTTTTTTTTAAAAAAAACCTTTCCAAAAAAAGGGGGAAAAAAAACCCCCTTTTTTTTTTTTTGAAATTTTCCCCCCTTTTTTTTTTCCCAAAATTGGGTTTTTTTTTTTTTTTAAAAAAAACCCCCCTTTTTTTTCCCCTTTTTTTAAATTTTCCCGGGTTTTGGGGGTTTTTTTTTTTTTTCCTTTTTTTGGAAAAATTTTTTTCAACCCCTTTTTTGGGAAAAAACCCCCCCCAAAAAAACCCCAAAAACCCCCAAAAAAAAACCCGGGTTTTTAAAAAAAAATTTTTTTTTCCCCTTTTTCCCCCCCCCCAAAAAATTGGAAACCCCTTTTTTGGGGGGGTTTTTTTGGGGCAAACCCTTTTTTTTTTTGGGGAAAAAAAAAGGGGGTTTTTTAAAAAAAAAAAGGGGGAAAAAAAAGGGCCCCTTTAAAAAAAAAACCCTTGGGCCCCTTTTGGTTTTTAAAAATTTTGGTTTAAAAAAATTAAAAAAATTTTTTTGGTTTTTTTTTAAGGGGGGGAAAAAAAAAAAAAAAAAAGGGGGGGGAAAAAAAAAAAAACCCGGGGGTTTTTTTTAAAATTTTGGGGAAAAAAATTTGGGGGGAAAATTTTTGGGGTTGGTTTTCCTTTTTTGGGGAAAAATTTTTTAAAAAACCCCCAATTTGGGAAAAAATTTTTTTCCCAAAAAATTTTTTTTAAAAAAAAAAATTTTAAAAAAGGAAAAATTTTTTAAAAAACCCCCAAAAACCCTTTTTTTTCCGGGGGAAAAAAACCCAAACAAAAAAAAAAAAAAAATTTTTTTAAATTTTTAAAACCCCAAAATTTTTTTTTTTTAAAAAAAAAAAAAAAATTTTTTTCCCCAAAAAGTTTTTTTTTAAAAAAAAAAGGGGAAAAAAAAAAAAGGGGGAAAAAAAAAGGGGAAAAACCCCAAAATTTTAAAATTAAAAAAATTAACCTTCAAAGGGTTAAGGGGTTTTTTTTTTTGGAAAAACCCCCGAAAGGAAGGAAAAAAAAAGGGGAAAATTTTGGGGTTTTTGGGGGTTTTTTGGGGGTTTTTTAAAAAATAAAAAAAAAAGGGGGGGGCCAAGGGGGAAAAATTTTTAAAACCCCCCCCCCTGGGCCCCTTTGGTTTCCCCCAAAAAGGGGTTTTTGGGAAAATTGGAAAGTTATAAAAAAAACCCTTTGGAATTCCTTTTTCCAAAAAGGGAAAAAAAAAGGGCCCCTTTTTTAAAAAAAATTTAAAAAAAATTTTTTATTTCCCCAAAAAAAATTAAAAAGGAATTAAAAAATTTAAAAAAAAGGCCCTTTAAAATTTTAACCCAAAATTAAAAAAAACCCAATTTTTTTTTAAATTAACCAACAATTTCCCTTGGCCCCTTTTTTTAAAATTTTGATTCCCAAAAAAAAAATTTTTTAAAAAAAAAAAAAATAAACCCAAAAAAAAAAATAATTTTTTTTAAAATTCCAAAAAAAAAAGAAAAAAAACCCAAAAAAAAAATTTTTTTTTTTTTCCAAAAAAAAAATTTTGGGAAAGTTAAAAAAAAAAGGGGGGGGGGGGGGAAAAAAAACCCTTTTAATTTTAAAAAAATTTAAAATTTTGGGGGGGGGGGGGGGGGGCCCCCCCCCCCCCCAGGGGCCCCAAAAGGGAAATTGGGGAAAAATTTAAAAAAAAGGGGGGGAAAAAAAAAAATTTTTTTGGGCCCCCAAGGGTTTTTTAAAGGAAAATTTAAAAAAAAGGGGGGGGGCCCCCCCCCTTTTTTTTTTTTTTTTTTCCCCTTTTTTTTTTTTTTTTTTTTCGTTAGGCCCCCAATTTTGGGGCCCCCCAAAACCCCCGGGAAATTTTTTTGGTTCCCCCAAAAAAAAAAAAAAAAAAATTGTTGGGGGTTTTTTGGGGAAAAAAAAAAGGAATTTTAAAAAAAAAAATCCCCCAAAAAAAAAATTAATAAAAAAAAAAAAAGATCGTTTTAAAAAAAAAAGGGGGCCGGGGAAAAATTGGGAAAAAAAAAAAAAATTCTTTTAAAAATTTTTTAACCCAAATTTTCCCAAAAGAAAAAAAATTTTTTGGGGGGAATTAAAAAATTTTTAAAAAAAAAAAAAAAAAATCCCCAAAAAAAACCCTTTAGGGGTTTGGGGGCCCCCCCCAAAAAAAAAAAAAACCCAAAAAAACCCCCCAAAAAAATTTTTTTTTTTTTAAAAAAATTTTTTCCCCTTTAAACCCAAAAAGTTAAAAAACCCCATTAAAAAACTTTTTTAAAAAAATTTTTGGTTTTTTTTAAAAAAAAAAAAAAATTTTCCAAATTGTTCAAAAAAAATTTTAAAAAATTTTTAAAAAAATTTTAAAAAAAACCCCCCCAAAAAGGGGAAAAATTAAAAAAAAATTTGGGTTTTTTTTAAAGGGTTTTTAAAAAAAAAAAAATTTTTTTATAAAAATTCAAAAAAAAAAAAAAAAAAAAAAGGGGACCCAAATTTTAAAAAAAAATTTTTAAAAATTTTTAAAAAAAAAATTTAAACCCCAATTTTTTTTTCCCAAAATTTAAAACTTTTTTTTTTTTTAAACCTTTTAAATTTTTTCCCTTTTTTTTTTTTTTTTTGTAAACCCCCCAAAATCAAAAAAATTTTTCCTTAACAAAAACCCAATAAAAAATTTTTTTTTTTAATTTTCCAAAAAATTTAAATTTAAAAAAGAAAAAAATTTTTTTGGGGGGTTTCCCGGGGCCCTTTTTAAAAGGGGTTTTTTTAAAAAGAAAAAAGGGGGGAAAAAAACCCCCTTCCCCTTTTTTTAAATTAATTTTTAAAAAAAAAAAAACCCGGGGGTTTTTTAAAAAAATTTAAAAAACAAAAAAAAATTTTTAGGTTTTAAAAAAAAACCCCTTTTTAAAAAAAAGGGGGGGGTTAAATTTTTTTTTTGGGGGGGGGGAAATTTGGGGAAAAATTTTTTAAAAAAACCCCAAAAATTAAATTTTCCCAAAAAATTTTTTTTTAAAAAACCCAAAAAAAAAAAAAATTTTAAAATTTTAAAAAACCCGGGGAAAAAAAATTTTTTTAAAAAAAAAAGGAAAAAAAAAAATTTTGCCTTTTTTAAAAAAAATTTTTTTTTTTTTTTCCCAAAAAAAAAAAAAAAAAAAAAAAATTTTTCATTAACCAACCCCCAAAAAAAAATTTTAAAAAAAAAACCAAATTTTTAATTTTCCCAAAAAAAAGGTTTTTTCCCTTTGGTTTTTTTAAAAAAAAAAGCAAAAAAAAATTTTTTTTTTTAAAAAAAAAAAGGGGCTTTTTTAAAAAAAAAAAAAAAAAAATTTTAAAAAAAAAATTGGTTTTTTTAAATTTCCATTTTTAAAAAAAAAACAATTTTTTCTTTTAAAATTTGTTTAAACCCTTAAAAAGGGGAATTTGGCCTTTTTTTCCAAACCCCCCCTTTTAAATTTAAAAAAAAAAAAGAATTTTTAAAAAAAAAAACCCCCTTTTAAAAAAGGAAAAGGGCCCCAAATTTCCTTTGGGGGAAAAAAACCTTTTTTTTTTCCCCCGGGGCAAGGGGGGGGGAAAAAAAAAAAATTCCCCTTTTTCCCCAAAAAAGGGAATTGGAAAAAACCCCAAACCTTTAAAATAACAAGGGGAAAAACCCCAACCCCAAAAAAACCCCCTTCCCAAAAAAAAACCCCCCCCCAAAAAAAAATTTAAAAACCCCCAATTTTTGGGGTTTTTTGGGGAAAAATTGGGAAAAAAGGGGGGGAATTAAAAAAAAAGGGGGGGCCCAAACCCTTTTTTTTTGGGGGGGAAATTTAAAATTTTTTTTGGGGGTTTTAAAAAAAAAATTTTTTAAACCCGCCCCCCCTTTTTTAAAAACCCCCGGGGGCCCCAAAAAAAAATTTTAAAAAAATTTTTTAAAACCCGGCCCAAAAATTTTTAAATTTCAAATTTTTTTAAAAAAAAAACCCTTTTCCCCCTTTTTTTAATTTTTTCCCCCCCAATTTTTTCCCCCCCAATTTTTTTCCCGAAATTTTGGGCCCGGGGGGGTTTAACCTAACCCCGGGAAAACCCAAAATTAAAAACCCGGGTTCCCACCCAAATCCCCCCAAAAATTTTTCCCCCAAAAAATTTTTTTTTAAAAAAAAACAACCCAAAATTTAAAGGGGCCCCCCAAAAAACCCCAAAAATTTTTTTTTTTTTTGGGGGCCAAACCCCCCTTTAAAAAACCCCCCTTTTTCCCCCAAAAAATTAAAAAATTTTTTTTTCCCCCCCCAAAAAGGGAAACCCCCAAAAACCCGGGGGAAAAACCTTTTTGGAAAAATTTTAAATTTGGGGCCCCAAAAACCAAAAGGGGGGGGGGAAAAACCAAAAAGGGGGAAAAGGGCCCCAAAAAAAAATTGGGGGTTTTTTTAAAAAAGGGTTTAACCCCCAAAAAAAAAAAAAAAAGGGGGGCCCAAAAAAAAGGGGGGGGCCCCCCCGGGGGGGCCCCAAAAAAAAAAAATTTTTTG
The DNA here is from genome assembly GCA_021437245.1 of Aegilops speltoides. Classification (NCBI taxonomy): domain Eukaryota; kingdom Viridiplantae; phylum Streptophyta; class Magnoliopsida; order Poales; family Poaceae; genus Aegilops; species Aegilops speltoides. Next base: position 111,140 of record JAHHZJ010002492.1, read on the forward strand.
GGGGGGGTTTTCCCCCCCAAAAAAAAAAATTTCCCCTTTAAAAAAAATTTTTTTGGTCCTTTTTAAAAACCCCCCCACCCCCCAAAAACCCCTTTGGAAAAAGGGTTTGGCCCCTTTTTTAATAAACCCGGGGGAAAAAACCCCTTGGTTTCCCCTTTTAAACCCCTTAAGGGTTTTGGGGGGGGGGCGGAAAATTTAAAATTTTTTTAAAAAAGGGCCCCCCCGGGGCCCCCCAAGGGGAAAAATTTCGGGGGGGGTTTTTCCCCCTTTGGGGGGGGAAAAAAAAAAGGAAAAAAAGGGGGGGGGGGTTCCCCGGGAAAAAAAGGGGGGGGGGGAAAAGGGCCCCGGGGGAAGCCAAAAGGGGGGGGGAAAAAAAACAAGGGGCCCCCCGGGGGTTCCCGGGAAACCCCCCTTGGAACCGGCCCGGCCCCCCCAAAAAAAAAGGGGGGGGAAGGGGAAGGGGGGGGGGGCCCCAAAGGGCCCCGGGGGGCCCGGGGGCCCCGGCGGCCCCGGGGAATTTTGGGGGATTGGGGGAATTTGGGGGGGGGGGGGGGTTGGGTTTTTAAAACCCCCTTTTGGGGGGCCAACGGCCCCCCTTTTTCCCCCCCCCCGGGCCCCTTTTTTAAAAAAAAAGGGGGGGGGAATTTTTTGGGGGGCCCCCAAAAAAAATTTTTTGGGGGGGGAATTGGTTTTTCCCCCCCCGGACCCCCCAAAAAAAAAAAAAAAACCCGGGGCCTTTGGGGGAAAATTTTTTTGGGGAAAGGGGTTTTTCCCCCCAAAAAACCCCCCCCCCCCAAAAATTTTTCCCCCTTTTCCCCCAAAAGGGGGGGCCCCTTTTTTAAAAAATTTTTTTCCCCCAAAAGGGGAAAAAAGGGGGGGTTAAATTTGGGCCCCCGGGGAAAAAAAGGGGAAAAAGGGGGGGGGGAACCCAGGCCGCGGAAAGGGGGGGGTTCCCCGGGGGGAAAACCCAATGGCCCCCCCAAAAAGGGGGGGGCGGCCCCCCCCAAATCCCCCGGGGGGGGGGGGGGGGGCAAAATTCCCCCCGGGGGGAACCCCCCCTTTTGGGGGGGGCCGGGAAAAGGGGGGGAAAAAAACCCCGAAGGGGGAAAAATTTTTAAAATTTGGGGTTAAATTTCCGGGGCCCCTTTGGGGGGGAAAAAAAAAGGGTTTCCCATCCCCCCTTTTTCCCCCCGGGGGGGAAAAAGGGGGGGGGTTTTTTTTTTTGGGTTGGGGTTTCCCCCAAAAAAAAAGGGGGGGGGGGGGGCCCCCCCCCCCGGGGGGCCCCCCGGGGGGGGCCCCCCCAAACCTCCCCCGGGGGGCCCGCCCCCCGGCCCTTCCCCCCCCGGGGGGGAAAACCCAAACCCGCCCCCCCCCCCGGGGGGGGGGGGGGGAAAAAAAATTTTTTGGGGGCCCCCCTGGGCCCCCCCCCCCAAAAAACCCCCCCCGGGGGGGGTTGGCCCCTTTTTTTGGGGGGGGGAAAAAAAAACCCCTTTTTTTGGGAAAAACCCCCCCGGGCATTTTGGGGGGCCCCCCCTTTTTCCCCCCCGAAAGGGGCTTTTCCCCCCCGGGGGGCCCCAAAAATTTTGGGCCCCCAATTACCCCGGGCCAAGGGGGGGCCCCCTTTTTCCCTTCCCCGGCCCCCGGGGTCGGGGTTTTTTGGGCCAAAGGGGGGGGGGGGGGAAGGGGAAACCCTTTTTTTTCCCCCCAACCCGGGTTCCCCCTTTTTCCCCCCAAAAAAAAAGGTTTTTAAAACCGGGGGGGGAAAAAAAGGGAAAGGGGGGGAAAGGGGGGGGTTTTTAAACGGAAAAAAAAGGGGGCCGAAATTAAAAGGGGAAAGGGGGGGAAAAAGGGGGGGGAAAGGGGGGGGGTTTCCCCCCCCAAAAAAAAACGGGGGGGGGGGGGGGGAAAAAATTTTTTTAATTGGGGGGGGGCCGGGGGGGGTTAAACCTTTGGGGGGCCCCCAAAAGGGGGGGGGAAAAAAAAAATTTTGGGGGGGAAAAAGGAGGGGAGGCCGGAAAAAAACCCCCTTTGGGTTAACCGGGGGGGAAAAAAAAAGGTTGGGGTTTTGGGGGGGCCCCAAGGGGCCCCGGGGGGGGGGCCCCCCTTTTCCCCCCCGGGCCCCCCCCAAAATTCCCAAGGGGGTTTTTTTTGGGGGGGGGGGGGGGGGGAAAAAAAAAAGGGGGGGCCCCGGGGGCCCCAAAACCCCCCAAAAAAGGGGGGGGTTGCGGGGAATTTTGGGCCCCCCCAATCCCCAATTTAAATTTTTCCCTTGTGCATTGCCGTTTGGGTCATATCGGTGTAAAGCGCATGAAGAAACTCCATAAAGATGGATTTTCGGAATCACTTGGTTATGAATCATTTGATGCTTGCGAACCGTGCCTTTTGGGCAAGATGACTAAAACTCCGTTCTTTGGAACAATGGAACGAGCAACAAACTTGTTGGAAATAATACATACGATGTATGCGACCAATGAGTATTGATGCTCGTGGCAAGTATCATTATTTTCGACCTTCACAAGATGATTTGAGCGATACGGGTATATCTACTTGATGAAACATAAGTTTGAAATAGTTGAAAGGTTCAAAGAATTTCAGAGTGAAGTGGAAAAATCATCGTAACAAGAAAATAAAGTTTCTAGGATCTGATCACGGAGCGAATATTTGAGTTCTGAGTTTGGTCTTCAATTAAAACAATGTGAAATAGTTTCACAGCTCACGCCACTGAACACCACAAGCGTTATGGTGTGTCCGACGTCGTAACCACACTTTATTGGATATGGTGCGATCTATGATGTCTCTTATTGATTTACCATTATTGTTTTGGGGTTATGCATTAGAGACAGCTGCATTCATGTTTAATAGGGCACCATCTAAATCCGTTGAGACGACACCATATGAACTGTTGAGGGAGTCATGGACTAGGGGGTGTCCGGATAGCCGGACTATCATCATCGGCCGGACTCCAAGACTATGAAGATACAAGATTGAAGACTTCGTCCCATGTCGGATGGGACTTTCCTTGGCGTGGAAGGCAAGCTTGGCGATACGGATATGTAGATCTCCTACCATTGTAACCGACTTTGTGTTACCCTAGCCCTCTCCGGTGTCTATATAAACCGAAGGGCTTTAGTCCGTAGGACACATCCATTACAACAATCATACCATAGGCTAGCTTCTAGGGTTTTAGCCTCTTTGATATCGTGGTAGATCCACTCTTGTACTACCCATATCATCAATATCAATCAAGCGGAGTAGGGTTTTACCTCCATCGAGAGGGCCCGAACACAGGTAAAAACATCGTGTCCCTTGTCTCCTGTTACCATCCGCCTAGACGCACAGTTCGGGACCCCTACCCAAGATCCGCGGTTTGACACCGACATTGGTGCTTTCATTGAGAGTTCCTCTTGCGTCACCGATAGAGCTTGATGGCTTCTTCAACCAACAACAACGCAGTCCGGGATGAGAATTTTCTCCCGGACAGATCTTACGTGTTCGGTAGCTTTGCACTGCGGGCCAATTCACTTGGCCATCCGGAGCAGATCGAAGCTCGCCCGCCATCGGTCAGATTTGGAAGCTGAACTTCACGGCTGACATCCGCGAAGATTTGATCTTCGATGGATTCGAGCCACAGCCAAGCGTGCCGCACTGTCACGATGCGCATGATTTAGCTCTGCTGCCGGACAGAACCTTGGAGGCCGCACACGAATCCGCTCCGACCTAAAGTTTGGAGCCGACCGGCAGATCGAGGACAGGTGGCTGGACACCGCCTCGGGAGTTGCAACCTCTACGGTGATGGAGCGAATCGACCTTGTCCCTTATAAAGCTCGTGACTCCAAGGTGCGGACTCCTTGCGGACTCGAACCTCCTCCGCCCTACCAATCGGATCCGATTGGGCGCCGATCATGGAGTTCACCGCTGCGGACATCTTTCGACTTCGCCTTTTGGCGACATCCTGAACTCACTAAAGCGTCTCGTTATCGCAGAACCTGGCGGATCTGCGGTCGGGATGGTTGGGATGCGACGACGAAGAAATTCAAAGCCCACCCACCACCCACTTTGTAGCCACTGCGCGATCTAACCGACATGCTGAGACACGACTCGAAGACATCGCGATGCAGACGATGATGCGAGACGATCAAGAACCAGCGCCTACCGAGACCTGGAAGCCCACTCATGATGTATACATGGTGGACACCCCAAAAGGGAGCGATAACGAGGATCAACGGGACGCGGAGAAGGATAATTCCCCCGAAAAACAACCAAAACGGCGACGCAAGCGCCGCCCAAGTCCCGCCTCGATATCAACAGCACCCATAATGACCCAGCCATAGAGCAGGGCAAACCAATGGGCGACGAGCATGCAACCAAGCAGCCATCGGAACAGGATGAACCGGACGACCAGCTCATCCTCGGCGAAAACAACTGTCCGGACGATCTCACGCCGAAGACACCACCGGAGCACAAGAACCTCCAAAAAAGGCTTGTCGCCACTGCAAGAAGTCTGAAGAAGGAAAAACGGAAGCTCAAAACAGCGGAAGACATACTCAGAATGAGGTGGAGCAAAGTACTCAAGACCACGGGCAAATATGGCAATGGCCACCAAACAAAGAGCTACCGAGCGCAAGCTGCTGCAGATCGACGAGGAGGCCATAGAGCCCCCACGGTCAAAAAGCAAAGAGGCTGCCTGGCTGGAAAGGCGACTAGATGACGGCCAAAGCGGCAAGCGCGCCGCACAAGCCGACACATGATCCTCGTAAAATAGATGGCCGGTCGAGGTCCATTTATGGGCCAAAAAGAGGGCCCGAGAAGCAACGCAACCGCCGCATGTTAAGATAAGCACGCCTAAATCTGGCGCCGACACCCACTATGTTTCACCGATGAGGTCTTGGATCATGAATTCGCGGGATTCAAGCCCGTAAACATAGAGGCATCGACGAACAACGACCCGAGTGCTGGATTGAGGATTACATCCTGCACATACACATGGCGGAGGAGGCGATCTCCACGCCATTAATTATCTACCCCTCAAGCTCAAAGGGCTAGCTCGGCATTGGCTCAAAAGCCTCCCGAAAATACCATTGGAAGTTGGGAAGAGCTCGAGGCGCGTTTAGAGCAAATTTTCAAGGGACTTATGTCCGCCCTCCGGATCGAGCGATTTAAGTCACATAACTCAACAGCCGGATAGTCGGTAGCAAATTGGAACAGGTTCCTTACCAAAAAGAACCAAATAGTCGACTGCCCCGACGCTGAAGCCTTAGCAGCTTTTAAACATAATGCGACACGAATGGCTCGCCAGACACCTCGGCCAAGAGAAGCCAAGAACAATGGCCGTGCTAACAAGCCTCATGACCGCTTTGTGGGGAAGATAGTGCTAGCAAGATGCAGCACCAGCGACCGAGTACATCCGAGATCGAGATGGAAATAGAAAATCACGGCGCGAA